>OZ018387.1:82983269-83174028 GCA_963969525.1 Ontholestes murinus
AACCAAATTCAAATTTCAACTTCTCAAATTCGAGAAAAATAGGATAGAGGAGGGGCGGCTCTGACAGTTTCGCACACAGGCGCTCAAGCGGCTAGCGGCGGGCCTGCTCACGCCCCTCTTCTCAATCGCTCTATCATTCTTTCTCTCGATACCGATAAATACGCTGCTTTCAGATTTAAGAACACCACTAGCATACTCCCTTTCTCTTCTAACACTCGTTCCACTGTCCTGGCCAGGGTAAATATCTGGTCCCTCGTTACCCCTGTTCTTCCTAAACCCCCTGTGTCTCAGTAATTCTCCACCTTCTCTGTAACACCGCCCTTGTATTATATACATCATTACTGGAAGGCTTCTAGTTATCAGCGCTAGGAATATCAAGGTGAGACCAGCCACGACCGGAGCTGCTGGTGCTCACTCCGAGGCCCTGGAGAATGGAAGCCTATTATTGGAATGACTTTCTTGTTCACCTCACTTGGACTTTGGTTGTTCATTGAAATGAAAACCTTTGCTTATAATCCACTTCCTGACTCCTTCTCAGAGGAGGCCCAGAAGGCGCATCTGAGACGCATAATTGACATGCACGTCAATCCGATCGAAGGTCTCGCATCTAAATGGGACTACGAGAATAACACCTGGAAGTAAACGCGTCAGATAGGACATATCGCCCCCACCGTCCATGATTTCGAAATATTTTCATTTCCTCTTCAGATTCGATTTTTCAGTGTCCTGAATCTTCAGCTTCCTTCCTTTCCTATTTCTTTTTATATTTCTTTCAGGCCATTTTTTAACTTCTCAAAGTCTCCTTTCACCTCCTTCTCCGAGAAATCTTCAACTTCCCATTTTGCTCTTTCTACGCTACCTTCACTGGTCTTACATGTCTCATTCCACTCATTTAGCTCTATCCCCGCTTATATTCCCCTTTCCCTCACGTCAGTATATTTCACATCTCTGCCTTGTTCTTATATGCCCTTAGTTCTTCTACGTTTTTTTCATGACCTCTCTTTTCTTCTTTTGACACACCTTGTCGTAATTTTTCTTTGCTTCCTATACTTTTCTCTCTTTATCTTTCCCTTCTTTGTATCTGTTTTTCTCTCTCCTCATTTGCGCCTTTGCCCTTCTGCACTCCTCATCAAACCACTCATCCTTCCATTCTTTCTCCTGCCGCAACTCGCTATGGCGTCCTCCATTACTTCAATTGACTCTACCTCTTCCCACTTGACTTCCTTCAGCTTCTCCCCCATCCTCCTCATTGCCGCTTTCCCGCTTTACAGCCTCATCTCATCGCGTTTTCCTCCCTTTTCCTTCATGTTCCCTATTACTATCTCTGTTCTTATTGGCCAGTGATCAGAACCTTCTGCTTCCTCATCTCCATATATTTCACGTCCCTCCTATCGTATCCCCTCACCACTATGTAATCAATTAAGGACCCTTCATTTGGTCCCACATGAGTTAACCTCCCTTCTCAATCCCCTTCCGTACATCCGTTTAACAACTCCCACCTTCCCGTTTTGCCTTTTATCCCCGCAACAGTCCACACCCCTAATGTCAGCACTTCCTTATTCCCACCGCCCTTCCCTTCTCCTCTTCTCTCGTACAAGAGTTATAGTTAAAATATTTTTTTCTTGAATGCTGGTCTGTAATCATCTCTGTAATTAGATTTAGAGATTATTCTTATTGATCTTCTTTGAAGTCTAAAAAATCGATGTTTTATGGTGTAGTGACCCCATACAATTAATCCGTATTTCAAACGCAATTGAAAATTAGACATATGACAAGGGCGTTTCCAGTCAACTGGCTTAGGGGGGGTAATTTGAAGAAATGAAAATATTTTTTTTTGTTCCATAAATAAATAAAATATAATTCTATTATTTTTAAATATAAACAAAATAATATCACACCCGAAATAAATATAGCACATATAAAATCATAATAATATATTTTGTAAAATTTGAAACTGATTTTTGTAACTAAATTTATTTAAAAAAAAACGATTTTCTTTGCTTTTTAATAATATTGTCAATATTAATATCCATATATCAATGAATATGTAATACAGCTAACTCGGTTAGACTTTTTTGAGACATAGTGGCTCGCAGCCACGATTTGAATCTTTTCAGTGCAGAAAAACTTCTTTCTGCAGAAGCAACGCTAACAGGAAGAGTACATAATATTTGTAAAATTATTTTTATGTTCAGTAAATATTCGGGTCATATTTTCTGTATACATCTAAAGCATTTTCTGGTAATTGTTCTTTGATTTTCTTTTTCTTTTGCCATTGTAATTTCTAAAATGCCGATTCAGACTTAATTGCTATTGCACATGTTACGTTTTCAGGTAAAATTTTATTTAAATATGTTGCAACAGATTTTGAAGTGGGATCTAAATCTTCGCCAGTTTGTTATCAATAAAACACTAGGTATTGTTGTGTTAAATTTGAACAAATTCATCGTGTCTTTATTAAATCTGTATTGCAGATCTGTAATAATATTATTCAGGAGAGGTAAATATATATTAATTCGATAATAAACCTCTGTTCAGTTCAGAGGAACTTAAAACAGCGAACCACGTACATGCAAAAGTCCATAAAAAAGTAAATAAGTAGTGTTAAAATATATAAAACTAAAAGGAAGTGGGAATTAAAGAAACAAATGAGTACAAAAAGAGAAAAAGATATCGATAGCCCTAATTATGGATTCCAAGGATTCCAAATGAGCAATGGAGAATAGAAATAGATAGAAAAACAAAGCAGTGAAACAAAACGTTGTAATAACAACAGGATACAAAAATAAAACAAAGGAAGTTGAAAACAGAAAAAAAACTCACGGAGAAGGAAAATCTAAATATATCTAAGAACGATGTGATAATGAAGGAATTAAAGAGCATGTTTAAAGACTCCATGAGAGAAATGACAAAAAACTCAGAAGAACTAAAAGAAGAGAGAGAGCAAAAAAGATACAGTGGAAAGTATGGAGATGAGAACAGAAACGAAAATGGAAAAACAATTATAGAATTATGTATAGCAAACAACCTCATTGTGACAAACACAAAATTCAAATACATACATAAACACACTAGAGAAGTTAGACCAAGAAAAGAGAAATAAAAGACTACTCCTTAATAGACGCAGAAGAATGGAAAAGGTGAAAGATGTTAAGGTAATAAGACAAGCTGAAATAGGGAGCGACCACTACTTAAAAAATAAAAATTAACACAGAAGCTTCGTATACGAAGTCGAAAACAATAATAAAAAAAACACATAAAGCCAAAAATTGAAAAGAAAGAAACTAGGAATGAATACCAATCAAAAATAGAGAAAAAGACAAACAAAATAGAAGGAGCAGAAAGCAAATAGAAAAAGATCAAAGAAATCATAAGTGAAGCAGCCCAAGAAAGCTGTGAAACAATCACTATATCAAACAAACAGAGGAAGAAAAACAGGTGATAGTCAGAAGAGGTAAAACAATTTGTAAAAACAAAAGAAGAGAATTGGAAAACTTACATAAAAACAAGGAAAGAATAAGATTATAGAAGATATATAATAGCAAATAAAAAAGTGGAACAAAAATTCAAGACAGCAAAAAAGCAATCCTGGGAGCAGTTCGTTAAGAAACTGAAAGAAACGTTCACAGAAAACAAAAAGATGTTTAACAGCACTATTAAACAAATGAGCAATTAAATTTATTAACCCAGCCAAGTATAAAAGATAAAAACGTAAATATAATAACAGAAGAAAAGAAGATATTAGAAAGATGGAAAGAAATCTTTAATGAAATAACCAAAACAAACCATCACAGAGATATAGAAGGTGAATCAACGAAATAAGAATCGAAGAACTGGAGGCAGCAATAAAAAAAGTAAAACTAGGAAAATCTCCAGGTATAGATGACATCACAGCCGAAATGATGAAATATATGGGGAAAGGGGAAGGAAGAATTCTTGAAAATAGTAAATGACATTATCAAAAATCACAAGATACCCGAGGAATGGAACAAGGGAATTATAATATCCATACACAAAAAAGGAGACACAAAATATGTGATAACTATAGAGGTATTACAATCACAATCAAACCAGGGAAAATTTTTACTAGGTTAATAGAAGCAAGAATAAAAGGAAAATTAGAACAACAGCTGGGAGAAGAACAACACGGATTTAGAAAAATAGAAGCACACAAGACTTAATATACATAATGAGACAATTAACAGAAAAGATGATTAAAAAGGGAAAAGAATTACAACCTAAAAAAGCGTATTACAGGGTAAGAAGAGAGAACATATGGCATATACTCGAAACAAGAAGGATAAAAAAAACATAATAAATATAATAAAGAAATAACAAAAATAAAGTAAGAGTAGGAAATAAATAATCAGAGGAGTTCAAGACCAAAACAGGACTGAGACAAGGTTGTATATTAAGCTCTTTACTATTTGCATCACTTAATGACGAAGCAATAAGAAAGAGCAAACAAAGAGCCAAAAGCACAAAGATAGGGTATAGAATTATTAAAAATGCAAATATGTATTAGTGTTTGCCGACGACATAACATTAATAGCAGATTCAGAAGAAAACCTGGAAATATTCAAAAAAGAGCTGGAAAAGATAAATATAATATCATCAAAAGAGAGCAATCACAAAATGGGGTTAAATACCTGGGATCAACACTAGAGGAAACAGGGAAGATAGAATCAGAAAATATTAAAAACTAGGCAAAGCAGGAATGATCTACAACACAATAAAGAAAATATTTTTAGAGAAAAAAGAGATTACAAAAACAATAAAAACAGAAGTATATAAAAGACATTAACTGCTATATATTCGAGAAACGACACAAAAACATTCAGTCTGATAAAGTAAACCAAATGCGTTAGAAAAAGAACGCACTGTAAAACTTTCGTCGTTTTTTGAAGCGATAGTTTGTGACGTAGGACGGAAGATCCAACGGATGGACTATAGTAGTGAATCGTGAGTAACCACAGAGAGTAATAACAGAAAAACCAATGCAATGGAAATGAGATACCTAAGAAAGATAGAGGGAATTAGGAAGACCAAGGAAGGGTTGGAACGAGCAAGTACATCAAGCAGTGGAAAGAAAAGGAATAGAATGGAAAGAAATAAGAAAATAGCACAAGCTACGCAACAGTGGTAAAGAAGTGTAAAAGAAATTAACTGAGACATATTGTAGAGAATCAGTCTGACACCCATAATGGATAAAAGGGGAAAAGATAAATAAAAATAATCTGCTATAATAGGTTGATCCAGGTTTGGTCTATTTCTTTGGCATTTGGTAATTCGCGGTTTTGTCATTTTAATTTGTAATTCGTTTAAAATATTGACTGCATCATTATAAATTGTTTAAAAGATGTGGCAGTATTTTTCCCCTTTGTGGATAAAACATCAATAGTGTTATTTATAAAGTTATTAGAGCAAGATTCATTTTATTTATTCTATTTACTCAAAGTCACTGTATTTCAAGAGACATTTGTGAAATGTTTAATGGTTTTCCAAATGATATTTTAAAGTTGTCACCAGATGCAATTCGAAAAGTAGAATTTCACAAAAATTGCCCTCGTTTGTAATAGATTTTGTATTTAAGAGAGAACCAGCAGCACGATGATCTCGTAAGGGAATATTTTGTTTCCCCTAAATATGATACTTTTGATTATTGGTTTTAATCTATGTCTATTTTCTTCAATTGGTCGAAGTCTTCCCATATTTAATTTATTTCTTATATCTCGTGATTTTATAAAACAATTTCTCATAAACAATTGAATTTTTATGGTAATATTTTTATAACACAACATTTTTACCTGATAATTTAGAATATCGAGATACTGTCTGAGATACTTATTTTTGCAATGGCACTTGTTGTTGCAACCCACCAAATTTTGTAAAAAAGAAGCAATAAAGCAATATTTGCAAAAGAATCTGTTTAAATGATTAGAAAAGATTAACCAATTAAATTGTCTAAAATAGGGTAAAACAAAAGTATCATTTGGTTTTCTTTTACAATTTAAAATTCGAAATTTCTTAATTTCATTAACATTACTAAATTTAACTACATATATGAATGTAAATTTCAACATTACTATATGCACATGTTGTATGCTCCTTTTTCTCATGCTAGGAACAACCTAGTGAAGATTTCTACTGCTAAATGTCAATGAAGATGTAGATGGATGATTTAAATTGACTGTTGACATAGATCGATCTTTATTTGTTGAAGAATCGTCAGTTTTTTTTAATTTTCTGAACAAATGAATCCAATGTGGATTATCAATTTTCATTTACTAATTTAATTACAACAAAATTCAGGAATAAATTAATTTAAAAGAATGCATATATTATTCCTAAAATCAAAAAAATACCTTATGTATAATTGATCGAATTATAATAAATTGGTAATTTATGAGCACTAAAAATTTAGGATTTACATGCGACGTGTAAACAGTTCGGTTTCTATCTTTTACATTTAAACCAAGAAATATTATAAATTAAACTAAGAAATGTGAATCGCGCTCTTTTAATGTAAAACAACGTAACGATTTACGATACCAAAGAGGCGAATAGTATCAATATCGGGTATTATTAGAAAAGGGAACCCCCCGTGCAAAGGAAGTCATCACTTTTTTAACGGTGCTTGCGCAGATAATTTTAATTTGTGTACATGGTTTGCCGGTTTTGGAAAATGCACTGTCATAGATCGCTAACTAGAATTACCAACAGTTATCTTGTTTGTTTGAAATATTAGTATTTTTTAAGAATAAACAAAATAAGCCAATAAATAATTCTTAGGGGGGGTAATTACCCAATTACCTAATCTATCTCTAAATTTCCTTTGAAGTTATTGATATTTTTTTTGGATTTGTACATCTTTATCTCTTTTCTCTTTTATTCTTTGGTTTTTCCACGCCATTATTCTAAAAAATAATTAACACTTGACACTCGATAAAGACATGTGAATGTAATACAAAATATTAAAATGAAAACAAAATAGCCAAACAAAGCTATAACAATTGTATACCAATCTAGAAATCAGTCAGCTATGGCAATAGGTTTTATTTACCATAATAACTTTACTTACCTATATTATGTTAACATGATAACATATTAATTTGCAATCAAGGTTTATTTTCTTGTTTCGGAATTTCTTAATTTGAACACCCTGTATATAAAATTTCTAGTGCAACTAAGCGCAGTTGGTATGTAAAACCGACGTGTCTGAGCTTAGAAATTAATTACCTAAATTTTAGACAAATTTGTTTCTTAGGTCATAAACGTATTGTATATATCCAACAACACCAAAGGTTGATAACTCGTTAATGACATTACACCACACAAAAATACCTCCCTATATTTACGCCCAAATGAAACATCAATTACTTAAAACACGAAACCACACTATCAAACTGAGAATGTCTTATTTGCCTCATGACTAAAAACGATCATTAATTATAAACTCGATGGAAAAAAAGTCAATCAATAATGCGTTCCCCTCGTGCACTCACGTTAGACGGAATCATCGAAAATAATAATAGGAAAAAAAAAACAATAACACTTCCTTGGCAGTCTGCCACCGAACAAAACAAACTGGTGGATTATTCAGTCTACCGCAAACTATTTTTAGATAGATGAATGACATTCCAGAGGTGGATTTGTACGAGGAGATAATTAAAACGGAACGTGTGCTATTTCCATTCCATCATTCGCGAAGGTTAATTAATGACGGGCCTTTTTTTCGAAACGCGTTTATGCGTCTGGAGCGGATGAATTCTTGAATTCTTGAGGAGAGTTGGTATTTCTGAAATTGCACTTTATGTGTCTGGAAGATATTTTAAATCAAATTCGTGACAATCTTTATGTATTTATAATATTGTAATATAATAAAAATAATAACTACACTCTGTAGTAACTACATTAAACGGTTGATTGCTACAGATAATGTAAGTAAATTAAATAATCTATTAATTCGATATGGAAAATTTAACCATCGAATTCATTTCAATCGTAACGCTGTCACCGATTCGTTATAGTACGTGTTTTTCGAATTGGTTCCATCCTACAATGGAACACGCGGCCCAGAACTTCCTGTTCCTGGACTATTTATAGATTTCGAACACTTTTGGCCGTTTCTGGCGTTTCGGTTTCGGTTCTCATCTCCTCTCGTCCAATTAATTAGCCGCAGAGAAATCGACAGGATTATTTTGTATTTCTACTCCAATTTGTTAATTATTATGCGTGGGACAACAATTTACACTGAAAATATGTGCCGTGCTAATTGGATTCGTTATTGTTCGGATAAGCTTATTGTTGCCGTTATATGAGTTGGGAGAAGAAAGTGCAGAAAATCTCTTGGCTGTGCATAATTTGATCGCTGTTTTTTGTGGTGGGTCTTTAGAAATCGTGAACAATTAGGAGACATTTAAATAATGGCGAGAGTTTAGAGAAGGCATGATGTTTTTTTTATATCTAAGTGTTAATGACATATAATCGTTCTGGTAATTGTTGATAAAGTTATAAAAGTTCCTTTTACTATTACATAGTTTTGCTTACAATATACAGATACAAATATAATATTCTAAATAAAAGAAACGTTGTTATACTTTTTTCGTTTAAAGTATGCATCATTTTGTATTGTGAATTATTAGTAGTATCAATATTTTCCATTTTTAAAATTCTAACGCTTTTTATGAGTTCGATTAGGTGTGAAATTATTGCGATGCTTTAATTGTTTATTTGAAACTATCGTGTACTATTGCTTATAAATTTTATTTGTATTCACCTGCACTTATTTATTTATACGAGATAATTAGAGGTTAAACAAAGTTGTGAAATTAATATAAAAATGTTTCACCACGGATTAGGTGAGAATTTAATTGATTTTGTACAAGATGCCCCTCACAATTATTTATGTTTATTTTATTTATTAAATCATTTACCCTTCTACCTTTTCGGTATAGGGTTTCATGTGTTCCCTTAATTTCTTCCTATCTTGAGTAATCTTTTTTGTTTCTTCCAATGTATATTACCTTTTCTTTGTACTTCTTTTCTTATTGCTGTTCAAAATCTTTCTTGGAAAAAACAATAGAGGAGGACTCTTATTTCTTCCTATACACGTATTTCGTATATTCACTTGGTGTTTTTTTCCTTTTCATTGTGCATATGTGCCCATTACCACTTAATCTGTCCCTTCGTTATTTCTTCATTTATTGATTTAACTGTAGGTTTCTTTTTGCATTGGTTTTATTTTCTATTTTTCTGAGGGATTTTAAATTCATATGTAAATGTGTTTCTTATAACTTTTTAAACTATTTCTGTTTTCGTACTTTTTGCTATTTCTTTTTTTGCTAAAGAAAGAACTTTTAAAAGTTAAATATTTTTGCTGTTATTCCTATTTCATCGTCTATCTCTTTTCTTTATTGTTCGATTGTTTTTAATTATAATTCCTACATATCTGTAGTTCCCACTTGTTCTATTTTTTTTCTTTCATGGTCTTTGTTGTCTCAAGTTTATTTTCATGAATTGAAAAAAATATTCATTATTTTATATTTCTATATTGTGTTGCAGGTCTTCCTCTTATTCCACCATGATCACCAGATCATTTGCAAATAGTAGCTCTGTCGGCTGTAAAAAATACCTTTATTGGTATAATACAATAATAATACCATAATTTCCTTCTTTCTTCTTTTTCCGATCCTAATGTCATCAGAGTCTTTACCCTTTACCTTTTGTTTTATCGCACCAATTCTTCACACACTTTCACTTTATCATACTCATTTGCCAAAGGCCTTCAAGTATCCTTTTCACTCAAACATAATACACATTTTCATAACTTACTCTCATTCAGTTTTTCCTCCCTCTCTTTACTGACCCATATCTAACTCTTGTCAAGGTGACTTTTTCCTCTATACGAAGTTGATTGCTTGGTAACCGCACGTGCTTTCCATACCCCTTTCACTAGTTTCTCCTCTCCTAATCTGTACAATTTCATTTTATAGCTCGCTATTCTCTTCATTGCCACTGCAGACTTACTCTATTTGTTTCCTGAAATACTATATATCCTGGAGTCGACTTTTTAACCCCCAGCATATAAGCTTCAGAAACTACAGTTGCTTTCTTGCTATACAATCATACACTCTTGTTTCCCATACTTCCACTTCATACATTAAAATCGACTTCACACACGCATCCCATATTGATATTTATTGATTTGTCCAATGTGTGAATATAACTGTTTCGAAAAACAAAAAATTCAATAATTTCGACTCAAGTTCACGTCCACATGATCTTCCACTCTTGCCCAATTCTGCTTTGTTGGCTTTGATACCATTAAACGATACTTTCTTGATCTTCCATTAGTTTACTTGCCATATATGGCTTATTTGTTTCCAAAATGAAAAATTTCTTATTAAATATATTATGTCACATTTCCCCCACATCTCTCTCACATGAAGTGTCTTTTCTTGCCATTCCTTGCACCCATTTTACCTATTTTCACTTAGCTGCCAAAAATTTTAAAAATACATCCTAAATACCAGGTCCGGTTCGGAAGAGTAGTATGACGTTATTGAAAAATTTTTAGTGAATTTTCAATTAAATTAAAAGTTTATAATAGGTAGGTATGGATTTGCCATTTCGTATTCATATCAAAGAAAATGATAAAAAACATGTACGCGCAATAATGTCATTTAAGTAATGTACGTTCTTTTCCACACATTCCTGAAGTCGTGTCCTTCTCACATGTTGGCCGGAATCACTAGAATTTCTCGGGTGATAGCATTGAACAGCTGATCAAGAATGCGTGGTTTCTCAATAAATACGCCGGCCTTTAGGTACCCCCAGAGAAAAAATTGCAGAGCGTACGTTCAGGCGATCGTGGGGGCACTCGATGTACCCACCTAGCGAAATGAGTCGTCCTGGAAATTTCGGTACAACCATCATTTGTATTGGTGAAAGTGTAAATCTTAATGCAAAATTCGCCGTAGTGATCGGTCACTCATCCTCAGTGCGCGAGCATGCTGCACTACCGATTGACGTGGACTTGCTTCCGCAACTGCCCTAACTCGAACCATATTTTCAGGGGTTCAATAACTTCTTTCTCCAGCTCGACGTACTCCAGGCTTTAAAGATCTTCTAGTATGGAGGTTCTACACCCACTTTAGAATAGTGTTTTGCGTAGGAACACGGCCGAACCTTCCAGCACTGAATTGTGTTCGAAATCTGCGTTGTATAGCAAAAACAGAGCGCCCAGTTTCGATGTAAGTGTCTTAAGAAAATACGCGTTGGTCTAGCGGCTACGGTTCCATAACTACTAAATCAAACAAAATGGTAAGGTCAGGTGGTCACATATCAACTATTCTGAAGATGTAAGGCTCCCCCTGTGCTGGGAAGTGATTGGTTAAGGGAAGAACAATAGATCTTTTAGGTTGCAGTTCTCGATAGGCTAACACACTTCACTAGGTCCCTACTTATCCTATAACCTAGTTTGATTTTTGTGAGTTACGTGAAGGTAAACTTGATTAATCTGGATCTGGATTGAGTTTGCCAAGGGTGATCAAATCATTGACCAGAGCACTTAGGCCTCACTAGGCCCATTGTGCCCCCCTGACTGGGACAGCCCTGCGTTGTTCTATCACTCAATTAGCCACCCAAGGTGGCGAGCAAAGGACAGCACAACGCTTGGATAACATGGCCATGTTCGGCCAGAGCTCCCCTAGCATGGACTCTCTAAGGTGGGTGAGAGCCGGGCAGGTGGTTAACACACGTTCCACTGTCTCGTCCTCTTCTTCACATGCTCTACATATGGGGGTTTCCACCAGTCCCATAATAAACAAGTGTTTCCTTAGCTGACAGTGACCCGTAAGGATACCTGTGATAAGACGCAGATTCCCCCGGGATAGTCGCAAATAATATTCAGCTGTTTTCAGATTGGGTGAGCGTATTGCTTCCTTGGCCTGTCTGCAGCCTGAGGTATTGTCCCAACGTTGTTTTAGCATCTTGAGAGTATTCTGTTTGAGGATATCAGTGAGGCATTTCGGTGTTGGCGCGATCGGGGGCCCGTCCGTGATATCACTGAGAACCGATCCAGCTCGCGCCAACTCGTCTGCCTTGCTGTTGTCTTCTTCATTATTGTGTCCCTTGACCCAGCGCAGCTCAATACTGTTTGATTGTGCTGCTTGTTTAAGGGTGTTGTGACATTCTTTTACTAGTGTTGAGGTGATCTTGTGACTACTCACTGCTAGTATTGCTGCCCTACTGTCTGTAAGGATTTGGATGTTCCTATCACGGATGTCTCGGTGTAGGATTTCTTTCGCCCCTTGGATGATGCCAACGATCTCTGCTTGTAGAGTAGTTGTGTGCTTCTCTAGGGGTATAGCTAATGAGAGGTCTATTTGTTGCGAGTAAATTCCCGCCCCGGTGTAAATTCGGAGGGTTTTCCCACCCTCTGCACTCCCGGTTCCTCTTTTTATCGATACATTATAGGGTCTATTGAAGACGTAGCAGGGTGGCAAATTGTCTGTCTTCCTTCCAAGGAGGGGTGTCTTTTTGACAGCCTCTTCTAAAAGGTGACAGTGTCTGCCAACCCTGCCTCCTTTGTACCAGAGTCCAACTGAGTTTAGGCGCAGTGCTGCCGCCGTGGCCATCTTCTCTACGTATAAGTCGAGAGGTGGAAGGCAGAGCATTGCTTCCATTGCTGCAGTGGGTGTTGTTCGCATTGCTCCGGTCGTGCTGAGACATGCTATCCTTTGCAACTGAGTAAGCTGCTTTGCTGAGGTTTTCTGTCTGGCTCTGGGCCACCAAACCAGTGCTCCATAGATTAGCATTGGTCTTACTACCGCTGTGTACAGCCAAAGTGCTATCTTGGGAGATAGCCCCCATGTCTGCCCCACAGCCCTCCGGCATTGCCAGAGGGAGACGCATGCTTTTTTACATTTCATTTTGAGATGTGGTTCCCACGTCAGCTTGCCGTCGAGGATCACTCCCAGGTATTTGACTTCTGACGACAATGTCAACTGGGTGTTGAGGAGCATAGGGAGCTTTAGCTTACCTAGTTTCCTTTTCTTTGTGAAGAGGACCATTTCAGTCTTTGACGGGTTTATGGTCAGAGACTGGTCGTTACACCAGTATTCGATTATTTTGAGGGCTTGCTGCATCAAGCTGCATAGCACCGTCTCAAATCTGCCTGTTAGCAGGATGGTTATGTCATCTGCATATCCTATGGTGTGGAAGCCATTGTCGTTAAGTCGCCGCAGTAGGCTGTCAACAACTATGTTCCACAGGAGTGGTGAGAGTACTCCACCCTGTGGGCAGCCTTTAGCAACGATCTTTCTGACAGTGGTATTTCCTACATTTACTGTGACTGCCCTATTCTCCAGCATGCTTTTGATCCATCCACTAACTGTGGGGTTCACACCATGCGTGGAGAGAGCAGTTTCCATTTTTCTGAAGGTCGTTTTATCAAAAGCACCTTCTATATCAATGAACACGCCCAAGGTGGACATTTTGTCCAGAGATCTTTCGATTCGGTCTACAACAGTGTGCAGAGCCACCTCCGTTGATTTCCCCTGAGTGTAGGCATGTTGGTTAGCGTGGATCGGATTCGTAATCAAAGCTGTCTCGCGAATTAGTCTTTCGCACAATTTCTCTAACGTTTTCAGAAGAAATGACGTTAGACTAATTGGGCGGTGTGATTTGGCTAGTGTATAATCTATACGACCCGGTTTCGGTATGAAGATAACTTTTACTTCTCTCCAAGCTAGAGGGATGTATCTGAACGCAATACATGCCCTGAAGATTTTGGCTAGGTGGGCTGATAATATGTCCAGCCCCCATTGAAGGAGGGCCGGGAATATACCGTCTAAGCCTGGCGCTTTAAATGGTGAGAAGCTTTTGATTGCCCAGGTTATACGTGTCCCTTCCGTGAGGTGATCTGCCACCTCCCAATCCTCCTTGGAGGGTTTTGAGGGTGTGGGTTCTGACCAACCTTCACCGGAGGTGTTCGTACATCCTGGGAAATGAGTGTTGATGAGAATCTCAGCTGCTTCCGAGAGGTTAGAAGAGTAACTTCGATCCTCTCGTTTTAGGCAACCTGGTTGTCGTGCGGGATCCTTGGAGAGGATCTTTTTGAGCCTTGCAGCTGCCGAGGTGGTTTCAACTTCCTCACAAAAAGACCTCCAGGCTGCCCTTTGTTTTTGCCTTATTAGTTTTTTGTAGTCTTGTTGGATGTTTTTATAGACCATCCAGTCTGACTGTTGTTTAGAATTCTTTGCTTTATTAAAGGATTTTCTCGCAGTTTTTCTGAGATGGTCGAGTTCTCCGCACCACCAGGGCGTGGCGTTCTCGGAGTCTTCCACCTTTCTCGCAGGGCAGGAGTCCTTATATGCTTTTAAAATGGAGTGTTGAAACGTATTTACATAGGCTTTAATGTCTTCCACTGTATTAAGTTGGCCGGTAGTTTCGCAAGTTCGCAGACTCCGCGAGAGGTTGTCTATGTAGGCATTCCTGTCCGTTAGTCTCGGGTTGCGAAGGTTTTCTTACCGGTTGTATGTGTTAGTGTATATTTGATCCACCTATGATCTAACATTGAAACCGACGGTGATACATGCCAGTCGTGGATTTTGTTTGAGATACCGCTAGTCGCCAGTGTAATGTCTATTACAGTTTGGCTCCGAGTTGTCACGAACGTGGGTTCAGAGCCTCGGTTTAGTATTTCTAAATTGTTACTAATGATAAATTCATGTAATGACTTACCTCTGTTATTGGTGTCCACGCTGCCCCACATGATATGGTGCGCGTTAGCGTCGCAGCCAATGACGAGGTGAAGTTTCTCCATCTCACAGTGTAGCACGAGTTGTTCCAGCCCCCTGGTTGGTGCGGGGGCGTCGTGAGGGAGGTAAACTGACGCCAGGATGGTGTCTTTGTTGCCGTCTCCTGCTGACAGCCTTACCACTGTGATGTCACTGGTGGAAAGCTGTGGAATAAGATAGGATGTTATGTGCTTAGGTATGTAAATACATGATCTAGGCTTATTATTTGTGGGATGTGTGAATATATTCCCATTTAGCTTACCAAATCCACAAACCTTGGATTTAACAATCTATGGTTCTTGGATGACGGCTATTGTGTCCTGCATAGTGTCGAGATGGCGGCAAAGGGTTGCCACGGCCGCCCTACAATGATGCAGGTTACACTGTAACACCTTTACGGTTGTGAAGGCTCCTCTGGGATGGAGGTGGCGCACTCCTGGCTTCCGCCCGGTGTGCCTCCATCCTCCGTTTCCATCGGGACCTCCACCCGAGGTGTTTCTGTTATGGCTGAATTAGCCAGTTTTATGGGGAGAGTGTAGAATTTATAGCTAATCCTCCCTCCCTTTTCTTTGATGAACTGGGCATCCTTTTTTCCTACCCCGAAGACAAGTAGGTGACCCAAGGGTTCCTTCTCTTCAACGTGGAAGACGCACCAGCTCTTTATTTCCATTGCGGCGTTTTGTGCCGCCAACCGCCTCTTTACCAGGTCTATGTTTTCCGGTTGCCCCGGAATCCACAGACGAGCTTTCGTCAGTGTTGGCAGCTGGTCGACCTGGACGACAGTCAGTTTGGCCCCTTCCCACAGTGGTGGTAGACGGGGGACTACGTCCTTGAGCCATTTCAGGGCGGGCTCATTATCGCAGGTGATACGTAGTATCTCCCCTGAGTGTGCCCATTCCTGAAATGTAGGGATGTGATCTGAGGAGTTGAGCAATTTGTCCAGCTCCTCAAGCATTGCTTTTTCGACCATTGCTACCTGTTCCTTGGTGATTTTGCCCAAGGGGTTGTTTTGGTCTATAACGGCTACTCGGAGGTGCCTAGAGGCAGCCTCCTTGTAGCTGGTCCCGTCGCTCCTTACTCTCGAGAGAGGTGGATTCGAAGTATTTTTCCTGGAGGATCTCCCGTCTGCCTTTTTTGCCACCTTCCTGGGCTGACCGGGTGATGGCTCAGAGGCAGCGGATCGATTCCTCTTTTTCTGTGCGCTGCCAGTTGGCAGCATCCCTTTGCCTTTGGGCATTGTATCTCTACTTTCAGTGGTAAATAGTCCGATCCCATTACTTTTTCCACTTCCATTCATCTCACTTCTTTTCTGAAGATTATGTAATCAATCACTCTCGATCTCTGTGGCCCAATGTATGCTTTCTTACCTTCCTAATTCCCTTTTGTAAATCTAGCCACTCTTTTATTTTCTACCACTCTTCTTTTATCATTCATTCAACCTTAAATCCTCGAAATCCTTTTGCCATACAATTTAGCCATAATTCCAGCTACATATATTCCAAAATCCTGTCGTTATAAATCCTTCATTATGCAATCTGTTGTCATTCTTATATTTTTTTGCTTTTGCCATTCCGTATGTATCCATTACTCGTTTTTTTTTTTGTTTTTTGTTGTAACTGCTATTTTTTCATACCCTTCACATCATTCCACCCATATCTTTCTCTGTCAGCTCTATTTTCCAGTATCCAATATGATTTCATCTTTTGCTTTGCTTTTTCATTGCCTTGTTCAATACTAGTGTAAATATTGAATTGTCGAGGCGGATACATGATGAAACTCCATAACAAATTGAAATAAAACAACACAGTTGGGAGGGTTTCACATTTATTGTTGATCACTGCAACATGTTTCGCCACACAGTGGCTTCATCAGGCAGAGGAATAATAATTTAACAAATTACAGGTAAAAGCTTATATACTATTAGAACTACGGAAAGGAAGGGGGAGGGCTGTTGTACAAAGTAGCAAATTATTTTAGAATTTACATATTTATTAAAGGAGAATTATTAACTTCTATTTGATCATTTAATAGAATACCCTTTTTATTATAATTATTAATTTCTAGTTCTTCCAACAAATTTAACTTTTTTTAGTTTTGTTTTTTGTTTCTTTATTTTTCATTTCATCATTGATTTTTCTGTACCCCAGTCTTCCAGTTCTTTCCATATATCTTTTTTTTTTTAACCTGTCGAATGCTTTTTATTCTAAATCTACAAAAAATGTGCATTTATCTGTTTATAATTATAAGTTTTACGATTATTTATTTTACAATAAATATCTGATCTTGCATATATCTTTCTCTTCTAAATCCACCCTGATTTTCCTCTATAGCCGGAAATTACTCCAGACAATTTTAAAACTTCTGCTATACAATATTTCAAATAACAATCGGCAGATACTTGGAAACGATCTCATTGTTTTTTTTTGAGTTACACAATATTGAGTCTTGTATTCAAAGAGTATTCAACTATGAATTCCTTAAATCGTTATTTTTTCAAAGCCGTAAAATTGTAGTACATATTAGTAGAAAGTCTGCAACAATACTTTTTTGCGATAAAAATTCTTCACAATTAATTGTAGATATACTTAAATTAACTTTAAATAAACGAAATGATTCCAGTTGTTAAACATGCAAAAAAACCTCGGCTTAATAATAGATAATAAATTTAAATTCAGTAAACAGTACAAAAAACATAAAAATAACCTGAAATGTGAAAATTGCAAAAAGCTAGGCCACAAAACATCAGATTGCTGGTCGAAAATGACTTTATATTGCAAAGAAAAACAAACATGGATATCTGCAGAAACTAATAAAACTAAAGTGGTGTATAGACAGCGGTTGTACTTTACACATGTGCAATGACAGAAGTTTATTCCGATCTATGGAGCCAACTGACGAAATCCTAAAACTGGCCTCGGATAAAACAGAAAATTTGAAATAAAAATTAGAGAAATCATTGACCTCTAAATTACACTATACGTACCAAAATTATCAGTAAACTTATCTGTGGCTCGAGCAACTGAAAAAGGTTATAGCATAATCTTCAAGAAGGAAACAGCAACAATAAAGAATTTACAAGGAATGGAAATTAATGCTATGAAAAGAGATGGACTATACTATGTGGATGTGGACACAAAAGAAAAAGGTATACAACGTTTTACCCATAGATAGTGAAATAGACATTTGACATAGAAAAGGGGACATCTGAATAAGAAAGATTTAAAGCAAGCCCTTCAAAAAGAAACCATGAAAGGATGAAGAAAAACTGTTTAAAAGAAAAAATGACAAACTTACCTTGTCCAAAAGAAAGACGAGTAGAAACAAAAGTTCGAGAAATTCTTCACAGGGCACACTCAGATTTATGTGGCCCAGTGCCAGAGAAAAGTAATTCTGGTTACAAATATTTTGTTACTTTCATAGATGAATACAGCCGTTATGGCAGGGTGTATTTCATTGAAAATAAAATTGAAGTTTTACAAATATTCAAAAAATGCAAGGACAGAGAATAATTTACTAATCTCAAAATAAAAATACTGCAAACAGACAACGAAAAATAGTAGTGTAACAGAAAAATTGACGATGTGGGTTGGATACACACCCCCAATAAGACATTTTCAATCCTTTGGTACAAAAGTACTAAATAAAAAAAAAAACAAGAAAAAGTGAAAAAGCAACAGAAGGAATTTTTGTATTTGGTATTCAGAAAATACCAAAGGCTACAGTATTTGACTAGAAAGTCAAAATAAAATAGTCATTAGTAGAGATGTGAAAGTTTTGAAAATAATGTTCTTTGGCCAGAAAAAGAAGAAAATTAAAATAATAACCCATTTATTATCCTGACCATTGAACCTTCTCATGAAAATGAAGAATCATCTGAAAGAGAACGCAAAGAATGAAGAAATTGACTATTATGAAGGATGCGACGAATCTGATAACGAAGACACCCTAACACGACATGAAAAAGAAGCAGGAAATAAAATCTGGACATACCTCAAAAAGAAAGATCTGAAAGAGAAAAGAAAAAGTCAATATGGACAGAAGAATACTATTTAAAAGATGAATTAGAAGAACATATGATATCCATAGATACAAATAATCCTGGTGAAGAATATGAAAATGATAAAATTTGGCACACTGCAATAAAAGCTGAAATAAAAGCAGTTATCAAAAATGAAACTTGAAAAATAATAAAAAAGAACAAAGATATGAATATCATAGCCTACAAAATAGTACTAAAAAGAAAAATAGAATTGGACAACATCGAAACAGAAAGGTAAGACTAGTGGCACGATGTTTTAACCAAAAAGCTGGAGTTGGTTATTATAAAACATTTGCACCAGTAGCAAAATTAAGTTCTATCAGATCTCAAATAGTCAAGTTAGTAGAGAAAGGTTTGAAGATGGTACAAATAAATGTGACAACAGCATATTTAAACGGAGAGCTAGACAAAACAATTATGGTAGAAGAAAATGAGAAAGATGACCATCTTCAATAAAGCAAAAGCAATATTGGAGAATTTAAGAAAATATAAAGGAAATGAAGTTTTAAAAGGCCCTACATGGCTTAAAACAATCAGGACGACAATGGTATAAAAAACTAGATTCTGAACTAAGAAACATTGGTATTGAGCCATCCCAAACAGACCCTTGTGTTTACATATTAAGGAAAGGAGGAGATGAAATTATAATCACAAAATATGTATGTTGATAACCTAATAACATTCTACTCAAATGAGAAAAAATTAAATGATGTAAAAAAAGTCTGGAAACAAAATTTGATATGAAAGTGTTAGGTGAACTGAAATACTGTTTGGGAATAGATTTTAACATACATAACAATGGACCAGAACAGATATATTGATGAGATGCTAAAGAAATTCAAAATGCAAGGTTCAAAGCCTATCTCAACACCCCTAGAGACAGGATTGAAACTAAAAAGAGAAAAAAAAAACAAATATCGAAATACCTTACAGAAACTTGATTGGAGCCCTGATGTATTTATCTGTGGCGACACGCCCCCACATTACGCATGCGGTGAGTTATCTCAGCCATTTCAATGCTTACTATTGTGTAGAACACAGGAAAGCTGCTGAATGAGTACTCAGGTACCTAAAAGGGACAAGAGACCTACATTCTTAAGAAATGAAGATGCTGAATGGAAAGGATATGCTGATTGATGCATGATTAAGGCATCCTGTCCTCTTGATAGATTATCCTATACTGGTCAGTCCTCCATAAAGAATGGTGGTGCTGTCAGCTGTGAATCAAGAAAAAAGAAGACAGTGGCCCTATCAACTGCTAAATCCGAATACATGACTCTGACAGAATGTGCAAAAGAAACTTGGCAAAGTTAGAAAACATAATCTCAAATGATAATCAAGCTGCACAGAAATTGGCCTCCTATAATCAGCGCCAAATAAAAACTAATATACAGGGTGTCCCGTTAATGCGGGGAAATGGCTGGACCATAGATTCCTGGGGTCAAAATATAACGATTTAACGCAACTTATCTATATCCAAAAATTTACGGTTAAGCCGGAATTTGGCTTCAAAGTTTCAATTTTTTTTATTTCTTTTGTTTATAACAATTGAACGCTTTATTTGATTTGAATGAAATTTATTATTAATAAGTACCATAATATCATACATCATTTCAGATATTGTGGCCATTAGAGATTGACAGGAAGTATAAAAAAACAGTAGTACCACCACTTAAAAACTAAAATATTTTTTTATTGGTGCATCCAATTTAATCCAAAAAAATCTACTTGAAAGGGCATTAGATTTAAAAACTTTTTTGACTCTTACTAGTTTTTGATATCTTGTACGGTTTTTGCACAAAAAAATAAAATATGAATATAGTATACTCATTATGCACTCATTAATAAGTAAATAAACTTACTCAATTGAATAAAAATTAAATAATATCCATTAATAAAATAAATCAAAACATCTAACGCTTTTCAAACAATTTTCTTTGCAAAATCCTAATACAAACAAGATAGCTGTTTGTTCCAAATATGAATATTTGTGAACTATAATAAAGTTAAAAATTAATTGTTAAAAGACACTAAATAATTATTATTATACATAATTTACATTTTTTAAAGAAAGACGGCCACGAAAAACATTTATTTTCGATTCGATCAAAAACTAGATTTTGTTTTTACTAGATAAAAAATATATATTTTATTTTTTTGTGAGAAAACCGTAAAAAATATCAAATATTATTAAGAGATGAAAAAGTTTTTAAATTAAACAGTCTTTCAATCAGTATTTTTTAGTTTTTATTAGATCCACCAATAAAACAATATTTTAGTTTTTAAGTGGTGGTACTACTGTTTCTTATACTTCTTGTTAACCAATAATAATCATAATAACTGAAATGGTGTATTATATTATGGTAGTTATTAAAAATAAATTTCATTCAAATCAAGTAAAGTGTTCAATTGTTATAAACAAAAGAAATTTAAAAAAATTTAACTTTGAAGCCAAATTCTGGCTTAACCGTAAATTTTTGGATATAGATAAGTTGCGTTAAATCGTCATATTTTGACCTCAGGAATCTATGGTCCATCCATTTCCCCGCATTAACGGGACACCCTGTATATCAGGCAACATTTTATAAAGGAAGTGATACAGAGTGGAAAGACAATTTCAGGTTCTCATTATCAAACAGTTAGTACTATATATTTAGTGTTATTAAAAAAATGTTTATTTTGAATGAAAAATAAAAATAAAAGTAATATACATTCTAAAACACACGACGTTCTTAAAATAAGATCAATTCATACAATTAGATAAGCTAATCTTTAGCCTCCAATTTGAGAAATGTAATCGATGAAAAGTAAAATAAAAGTACTTTCGACGTTTTTATACCACTATAACTTTAAAGTTTAAACACAATGAACATTTTATTTTACTCTTTAAAATGAACTACCACAATAGTAACGATCGCCACAATCATTTTCATATTAAAACAGAAATAGGGGTAAATAATGTGAGATAAAACCATGACCTATCACCTATCGAAGTGAAGATAATTCTGTTTCAAAAAGCATTGAAAAGTCAAAAGAGATGAAGGTGAACCTTTAAAAAACCCGCGAATAAAAATGGGAAGGATCTAGTAAGGCATATTTATATAAATAATTAGAAAACTTAGTAACTCTAAAAACTTTTCAAACCTCTGGTTTATTTTAAATGATTAAAGTAGACTCAGCAGCATTCTCAAGTCAAAAGAACAACATCTTTACTAGATATTTATATTTCATGCTTCTTATGAATAAATTTCGAAATAAGCATCAATCGATTAATCTACAGAATTTTCTTGTATTTTGCTTTCAAATTTATTACCAATTTTAATTATATCCTACCCCACGCATTTTCTTACTATTCCGTATTTTTCCGAATTCTTCCATCCACACTTTTATCCTCATTAGCCTCATGTCCGCCTTTACTAAACTATTTATTACTCCTCTTACTTCTTGCTAACGGATACTCCTTTTCGTAATCATCATCTTCTCTCTGCCTACTTGCAACTCATCGATTTATAATTTGCCAGCGCGGAACGGTAAAACCATCAGAGGTTTTTGAATTCCTTAATTTATTTAGCTTATTTGCCCCCCTGTCCATTCTAAACACTAAAGATAATTAAGTAAATTCATAAGTCATTATCAAACAGTTAAAGTTTGTTTAATTGAATTAAGGGAGTACATTGTTGTTCAGGTAAAAGCCCCTACCATTGAAACATGTGCCAATTCGTAATTCTTTCGACAATTGTCATTGACTTACACTTAATGTTTGATAATGACAAGCTAAAGTTATCGAAACTATAGTAACAACTATGAAAGAAACGATCCAATTTTGGTGAACATTCAAAAACCGGAAGTGGATGTTTACTCGAAGTCGTTTTTTTTTCCAATATTTTTTTTAATATGAAAAATATTACAAAACATTTCAAACAATAATTAAAGGGAATAAGAAACTGAATAAGTTTGATTAAATCATATTTTTCATAAAATTCTTAACTTGCGAGAAAAAAAATAAAAATTAAAATTTTTATATTTTTTGCCAATTGCTAATTTAAAAAAAAAAAAAAACCTTTATTGGCATCACTTTAACTTACAAAACCTTTCTACATATACATATATATATACAAACTTCTACTCAAAAAAAAAAAACAAATATTCTATCATATTTTCCTTTTCCTTTTTAATTCCCTCTCCCACCTTTACACCAGCTCCATCTTCTCTCATCCATTCCGTAACCTTCCTTTTTCCCCCCAACCACTCCTCACGCACTCCTTCACACTCTTCTCCCAAATGACTCCATGTATCCATCCCATTCGTACACAGTGCACACCTACCATAACTTTCTCCCATCCAAACCTTCCTTCCCCTCTCTTCCGTAACGCATCTACCTCGCGCCAGGGTAATCTTCTCTTCATTTGAGTAGACACTATTAGTTAGGTACGCTGGCACCCTCCCATATACCTGCCATCTTTCATACCCTGGATTATATGTGCTCCTTCCGATACAACCTTGCCTCTCCTGCATCTCAACCTCCTTCCACTTCTCTTTCATCCATGCCCGTACATTTACCCCATTCTCCAACCATTCATTTACAATATTCTCAGATACTCCTGCCCTTTCATACATCTTTCTACGTTCTA
Source organism: Ontholestes murinus (assembly GCA_963969525.1). Lineage (NCBI taxonomy): Eukaryota > Metazoa > Arthropoda > Insecta > Coleoptera > Staphylinidae > Ontholestes > Ontholestes murinus. The sequence continues at coordinate 83,006,744 of OZ018387.1, forward strand.
ACCTCCACTCACTCCCCTTTCTCCCCATGCACGTTCTCCATACTTCTTTCACCAATCTCTCATTATCCAATCCAACCAAATCCATCTCATACTTTACCACTTTCTCCATTGCCTCTGCATGCACACTCATTCTATTTGTTTCCTGAAGCAGAATGTACCCAGATGTTGATCTTTCCACCCCCAGAATCTGCTTCAGGAATAATGACTGCTCCCTCTCAATACATTCATACTTCCTCATTCCCCAAGTTTCTACCCCATACAGCAAAATAGGCTTCACACATGCATCCCACAGCTGGCACGCCAATTGAAAGTTGCCGGAAAACCATTTCCCCCACTTTTTCCTCACAATGCCCCAAGCTTTTCTGGCTTTCCCCTGTATCCATTTGGCGGGCTCATCGTATCCTCCTGTGCATTTAAATACGAAGCCCAAGTATTTAAATTCCTTCACTCTTCCAATCACCTCCCCCTTCCATTCTAATTTACCTACTCTTCCTTCCCTTCCACGCTTCCTAAATCGCATCCACTTTGTTTTCCTTGCATTCACTTGCATTCCTCTTTTGTCCATATACCTCTCTACTCTTTGCATCACCTCTTTTATCTCTCCCCAATTTCTCGCCAAAAGCACCACATCATCCGCATACGCCAGCATACATACTTTCTCTTTTCCAATCACTACTCCGCCCGCTTGCCCTTTTCTCAAAATCTCTTCCAATTCACTAGTATATATGTTAAAGAGTAAAGGTCTCAACGGACAGCCCTGTCGCACTCACCCACGTTTCCTCATACACCCTTCTACACCATTCCACCATTCCTGCACTCACTCCTCTCCTTCTCAAACACTCCACTAATCTCTCTCTCGGTACAGTATCATACGCTGCTTTCAAATCCAGGAAAACAGCGTAGATACTGCCCTTTTCTTCCAACACTCTCTCCACAATCCTTGCCAGTGTAAAGATTTGATCCCTTGTTCCCCTCCCTTTTCTAAAACCCCCTTGCGCCTCCGGCAGAATTCTATTGATCTCCACCTCCTTCTCCATCCTATTTTTTACCACTGTCATGGCAATTTTGTACCCGGTACACATAATTGTTATCCCTCTATAATTTTCTACATTTAATGTATCACCACCTTTGTGTACCGGGCACATAAGACCCACACGCCACGCTTTTGGGAACTCTGCTTCTCCTCTCCATATTTGATTCAGCAGCTCTCCAAACTTCTGCTTTCCTTCCTTTCCTATCTGCCTTTAACCCATCCAGTCCTGCAGCTTTCCCAGTTTTCAACTTATTAAATGCTTTTTCTATTTCCTCCTCCGTAAACTCTTTAACTTCCCCAATCGACTCTTGTTCCCCTACCCCACTTGGCTCACCACTCATTACACTGCATTTGTCTGCCCATTCTTGTAGAGACACTCCTATATGTTGCCTTCTCACCTCTTTTTTTTTGCTAATAAACTATTAGAGTTACATGAAACTTGTATTACAAGTAATTATAGAGAATTCAAAAGCGAACAAATCATTAAGAATAGCCTTTTTGCGTAAACCTTATAGTTTTCGAGTAAAATATCGGAAAAATACTATGATGGCTACATCACCATTTTTTTTTAAATTATCAAAATATATCAAAAAATGAAATCCTCAAAAATTGCTTATTTGCGTAAAAATACACTCAAATACGCCATTTAAATATGTCAATTTATATTCATTTGAAGAATTTCGTGACTGAAATAAAATTATTAGGAACACATATTCTGCATCTGATAAATTTTTCTACATTCTTCGTGTATATATTTACATATGCTGGATGAGATCTTCCGAACAAACAGGGCGATTCTTTTTTTAAAGTGTCTGGAATTTCCCTGGCTCAATACGCGGTGCCACCCACCACAAGAATAGAAATAAGTAACTATTGTGTTAGTTATTTTTAATAATCAACACTATTATAAATACAGTCTGTTTGATTAATTCGCGAAATTATGAACGAGATTAAACTCTACTTAACATTGTATAGCTTAATGTGGATGATGTTTTTATTTAAACGCATGACATCAGAGAGTGGGTTCAGCTGTTAATTGAAAAAAAGAACAACCGGAAATGAAACAAATGCGCGTTACGACACAGCGTTAATTGGATGAAATTCATCCACAACAAGACAATCCGCATATCATCTTGTATTATTCACGATTTAAAAACGCGCATTTACTCACATATTGATCCACTCGAAATTCGAAATAATTTAAATTATATTAATTCTGGCATTAATATGTGATAATTAGTGTAAATTTTAGCCAGATAAATTAATATAGATTAAAAATAAGCATTACACATTCAGATAAAGTTTAAAATAAAATTAATCAAACAACTGAAATGCTTTGGTAAAACCTCGTATATATGGAAGTGCCTTTGTTAATAGGATATCTGTAAACCAAACGTTAAAAGTTAGAAAATGTATTTTAATTTTCAATAGGTTCACAAGGAATAATAAAAATACTATTTCAAATAACACATTTTAAATTCTCAAAATCTTATTACGAAATGTACATCACGCCGAGCAGGCTAAAATCCTATATGAAATTAAATTGGTGGCTTTCTTCCAGCATCATCTGCACGTCACTTCCAATGAACAAAATTGGATTATGTAACGGTGTGCGGTTGTCAAAGGCGCTTCCTCCTTTTCGTGAATTTCTAAAAACGCGTTCCCCTCTAATGGAGAAAGGAAGTGATCATTCTTATCCCATTAACTGGCAAATTGGCGGAACTAAAAGATCATTTGGCAGTTGAGGCGGTAACAACGTTTGCAATGTACACGTTGAATGTTTTATAGGAGGAAGAAAGTTATGAAATATTATTATGTAAATGTAGGTTGAAAGTGTGGCAAAGGAAATGATTGATTTGTAATCTACTACTTGTGCTATAGTTGAAAATAAAATATTAAAGATAGTAATAAAAAAACTGAACAAATTTAATTTAAAAAAAAATAATTGATTTTCGTGTATAAAAATTTAATTACAAAAAACTGCGCTTCGCAGATGAGACCCGAATAGGTCGAAACCGTTCCATTAATTAAGTGCTGACAATTATTGCATACTATTAAGATTTAAAAATAATTCTTATGTATACATATAATCAAACTCGTTCCAAGCAGGAAAAAACAGCTATATAGACATGTTTTTCAATTTATGCATTCAGTTTGCAGTATTATTTTTATATCTGATTGCAGACGTGAGCAATTTTTCAAATTAAGCTGGAAAGATAAATGTTCGGCATTAAATGGCACAAAGCCAAGTCTGGAAAAGTCTGGAATAATTGTGTCGTTACACCTAGTGAAAGATTAAGTATGATTAAACTAAAACAAAACATTTATTTTTTTCAATTAACACCGCCATTAAATATATTGTTTAGAATGTAAATTATAACACTTCCTTGTAGGAACGGTCGCGAGACATTACATCAATGAATCTCTCAATTATGTTTTTATTTGCCATCGTCCCCTCGCATCTTGTTTAGTACATAAACATATCGTAGAAGTCATTGTGTTTATTTACTCCCCCCATCCCGCTCTGTTGCTTATTTATTCTAAATAATATTTTATTTTATACCGTCTCAATATGCGTAAGTCATATATGCAATATTAGATTTTTTTTCTTTCTGGCGAGAAATTTTTCGCAATGGTTGCCACTTTCCCATTCCAACCCCCTGCATGACAAATCGGCAAAACGACCCTTCCGAAGGTCGGCAGAGGCCGTCGAACTTCGTACTATCATCTGCCACACATATGTTGGCAATTTATATAAAAAATGTGGGAATATTTCATCAAGAGAAATTTATTACACAATAAAATATTAATTGTAAGTGTTGCGGTTTCAATTATTTACAATAATCATTCCCAGTAATGATTGTAATATAATTATTATATTGATATATTTATTATTCGTTTAAAATGTATGTAAATTTCATTTGTCATTTTGTAAATAATAAATGATTGAAAATTAATTATTACCAAGTGAAAATTATAATTTTAGCAACAACAAAAATTTTGTTGCAGTGCTGAATCAGCAATTGTAAAAGTTTAAAAGATGTATTTTAGTAATCAATCTATGCCATAGAACTAACTTTAAGTTCTAAAATTTGAAATGTTTGAAGTATAGAATTTTTATTTTTTTTAATCCCTTACCCAAATTTTAATAACTTTCGAAAGTAGTGAGTTAATAATAATATATTAGTTCTATTAAACTTTTGAGGTTTTTACACAGGTCAATATATTTAGGATTGTAGATAAATTTCAATTAGTAATCAATACAAAGTTGAAGCTGTCGTATTAAAAGTACAGACTTAATTATAATTTATGTACTTTTGGATATAAATATTATTAATAAATCTAAACATATACCTTTAAATTGTCATAAAATAGAGACATGATTTCTTTTGAGGTGTAAATAATCTTTTTTTGCCATTTTTCTGGAGAAATTCGATTATAAATTCTAAATTTAATTGCAATTAAGGCTAATTATTTAAAATATATTTGTCTTTTATAAAATTTAATTAAAACTCCTTCAAATTTACCGGCTAAAAATGACGATGATTAAAACTGAGATATGAAAATGAAAAACTGCCATTTTGTAGAATTTCAATTATAAATTCTAAATTCAATTGTAAATTAATATTGATTGTTTAAAATATATTTGATTTTAATAACATTTCATAAAAAGTTAATTAATGAATGTTACCTTACGGTTACAAGATGACGATGAACATAATTGTGAATTGAAGGTGAAAATCAAATTCTATATTAAAAGATAAATTTAATTGTAGTTAGAATTGAACATTTAAAATATATTAGTCTTGAATAAAATTTAATTAAAACTCCTTAAATTCTGCAGTAAAAAAATAAGAAAGTAAGAAAAGAAATTTGATTATAAATTGTAAATGCACGACTAAATTTAATTATTTAGTCATGTCTTAAAAGGTATATTTAAAATAATATTTTACTATTTAAAATTAATCGTGGGGTTAAATAACACCGTGTTCTTTAAACAATTGCTTACGTGAAAATACAAGAGGAGGCTTAATCACTAAATTGTCTTCAGTAAAATAATTTGTTGTAATTGTATATTTTTAATAATTTACTATCCACAGACATCAAATAATGAATTAAATACTTAAAAATGAATCAAAAGCTTTTGTATATACCCCACATATTTAAATAATCTATTATAATCTATTGTGAAGATGCATTTATATTTTTTGTCTACGGATATGAAGAACACCCCGCATTTGTAAAATTTGTTGTTGACTGAAATGAATTCATTTTTTGGTAATTTTAGATAAAATGAAGAACTCAAAATACATCTTTGCCAAAAGAATGCCTTTCATCTATTAGGTGTTTTGCAAATGTTGATTTTTCCGATTGATTAAGACGAAAAGAACGCAAATGTTCCCCAAGCTTAGTTTAGATTACCCTATATACAATGCAATCCCTAATCATTGGTATACTACAGATTTTTTTTAGTGTTGAAGTTTTATCTTTAGGGTTCAAATAGATACAATTGCGTTAATGTTGTTTATGATATTACAAGAAACATTGATAATGTTTTGATTTTACAGAATCTCAAGTATTGCACCCTCCAATTATTAATATATAAACGAGCGTTTCTTATATAAGAACATGTAGAAATCATCTTAAATTAAAAAGTCATTAAAATATGAGAGAGTTTTTATGCCTTTTATTTTCTTAACTATTTTAATAGAATTTTTGTCTTTTTCTTTCATGTATCTTGCCCGGTCCCCATGACGTTGGCGATCACCATAGAAAGTGTATCCCTATCTTGTGTTATGTGCACCAGTTCACCTGCAGATTTTATGCCAGTCCAATCACGGATGTTCCTCGAGCAGGATTGCTGCTTCCTGTCTGCGTCCTTTAATCCTACCCATTATTATTCATTGGAGTAGCTGTCTTTTTCGCCCCTTAGTACATGTCCTAGGTAGACTATTTTATGACAGTTGATTGCCGTTAGCACTTGCCTTTCAGTTTTGGCTCTTCGAAGTACTTCAGTGTTTATTTCCTGATCTACCCTTGATATACGTAGCACCCTTCTATACAGCTACATCACGATGCTTCGATGCTGTTCATGCGTTCAGGTAAAGATTGACATTATGTTCTACTCGGCGGTATTCGCTATAGTTTTTTGGGCGTTGTTTCTTTAGTATAATTATGAACGTTGCTTTAAGTCAGTCTGTTGGAATTAGACCTGTTTCGTATAACTTATTAAATAACTTCACTATCAGATCCATGTTTCTTTTATTTATTACCTCCATCGGTAGTCCATCCGGACCTCTCGTTTTCTTATTTTTAGAGACTGAGAATGCGTATATAACTTTAATATCTCAGGTTCTTCTTGTTCTTGCCTGCGAAGGTTTCTGTGATATATGTTTTTCGTGTTTTTCGCGTTTCTGCTTCATCTAGAATCAGTTTGTTATTTCGATTTACTAGTATCGTGAGCACTCTTTTTTTGTATATGTTCTACATTTCTTTTATTTTACGGTGAATGTTGAACGTTCAACTCGTTTTTTCTTATATTTCTCTCTTATTCATGCTTGTTTTGGTACTTTGATTTCTTTCCTTATAGTCTCTTGCAATGCTAATCTTTATATATGGGGATGTTATTTTATTTCTTCCATTAGGTATAAAATGTGTTCCATCATCCATTTTCCATTAACCTTTCGTGCAGTCCCCTGGGTTTTAAGATGTTGTGTACACGTTTCATTAATATTATTTCTGATATTATTACATATAGATTCAATGTTGTGTTAATTGTTGTTTGCTAGACGTGGGTGTTTATTGTTTATTTCTCCTGATACTAACTGTTTGATGTTATTATCTTGAAGTATAGTTATGTAAAGAGGTCTTCTCTTTGTAATTGGAGGTTCAGGATTGTGTTCTGAGCTAATATCAGCACCTAGGTAGGTTTTAATACGTTTTATAGCATTGCAAAAGCACTTATTAATTAATAAGTAGTCTATTTAGTTCTTAATTAATTGTTCATTATCCTGGTCATTATGTGGAGCTGTCCATGTATATAATCTATGGTTGGGAACTTTAAACCAGGTATTGGTTATGATTATTTCTGCTACTCTCGTTTTGGTCCACCCCGAGTATTTGGTATCACCCATATCTTCCCTAGCTTCACTAGCTATGCATCACCCGGGAGATGCCCGATAGAGGACCAGCAACCCCGCACGGTCTAGTATTAAAAAAAAACAGGTTTTTGATCTAAGGATATAAGATAATATAAATATGAATTTGATTTTCATATTCCTGCAGTGGCGTGAGGTGGAATTTAAAAGTAGGGATGCAATCAAGGAAAGTGAGTTAAATTTACTTACCTATTTATAATGAAGTTCTATTCTTCTATTTTCTTTTGAAAATTTATCTATAACGTCTTCATAAAATTTGGGGTTTTGAGATAGCTTCTTGACAAGATTCTTTTCTATCGATAATATAGCCAAATTTGAGATTCTTTTTTCTTCTGTAGAATTTCCCATGAAGTTTTTAATGCGTTTTAAAACTGTAAAACTGCATTCTACCGAAGTACTGATAGTTGGAATAGTTAAATTTCTGTACTTATTAAAATTGCACAATTCAACAAATTTTAAATTTTCAAATAGTAATATTAAAGATTCTCGATAATCATAAACTGTACCAACCAGTCTGTCATTATAACTTAATTTATGTTCGGCGGGATAACATGTTACGTCAATTAATCCTTTTAAAATACTATGACAAACAGAGGTGAGAATCCAAGCTACGTTCAATACGTGTTTTACCGAATATTTTTTCTTTAAATACGGCTTCGAAATGAGATTTGCTTAATGCGCGTCTTTTAACGTTTTTATGCAAATTATTCAAGCCTTAATAGCCGATGAACACAAATACAGATTTTTAACTAATATTAAATAAAATACAAAGTCAACAGAACAGTTTTCCAATGTTCTGCAGCCGGTTAACCACTCGTTCTGCTCATAGATATTTTCATGTCTAGTAATGTTTTTCACTTTCGTAGTCAAATTTAAAATTGGAACCGACCTTCCTTATTATATTGCAGTAGTAGTAATGTTTGACTATCGACCACGTGGTCCTTCCGCAATGTGTCATTTGTGTATTTGTGTGTGTGTAAATGAGCTTGTTACTTTAAAGAATCTCCCCCGTCACTCTTAAGCACCATTCATTGTATCCCAATGGTGAATGGTACCGGTCACCCATCCTACTGCTGATCAGAACCAACGTTACTGCATGTAGTTCGGGGCCGCAACCGAATGCGCCACCACCGGCGTGTTATATTTTATTTTTCTTGAAACACAAATTGGAAAAATCGTTTTCTTTTCAATAAAACAAAAACTGCCCATTCACATTCAACCACCGCAACTGGAGACGTGTTTTTAAACTCTACGAGCCGCTGTGATCTTAACGATTCCGCCGTCATTTTAATACTAACGGTAAAGAAGCGGTCGCGATCGCCGCTTCCAGACGAGTCTGACCTTGCGGTATAATATCTATTCCAAATAATGATAAAGTGTTTTCTTAAAACAACATAATCTAAAAATGATTCACCAAGGGGGAGGTGAGAAATTAATCAACCAGTTATAATTAGGAGAAGTAAAACTCTTGTTATGTTTCATTTCTTTATTTTCAGATAACTGACACGTGTTTCGGTCCTTGCGGATAATTTTCAAAGTTAAAACTAAGATTAATATTTTTAAACAGTTATCTGGAAATAAGGAAATGGGACATAAAAGTTTTACTTCTCCTAATATGAAAATTTGGTTCCATCAAGAGAGTAGCAGAACAAGTATCGATTATATCAACCAGTTATTGCTTTTTTAAGATTTTAAATTATCTAAAAGCATAATTTTAGATTACTGATCACCCACCCATCCTACCTTCATAAGGAATGATTTATCCTTCTCTAAAAATACGCTGAAATTGCATCCTTCACTTCTTCGTCGGTAGAAAATTTCTTTTCTCGAAGTTCTTTTTGTGTATCTTTTTTAAACCACTACATGGAATCTTGCTTAGACTCAGGTTCATAGTGATGAACCCAAGTTCAATCCCCAACAACAGTTCGCTCCAAAAAAACATCTTTCTCTTCATTACACTGGTCAAAACGCACGTGAACACTCGACGTGCAGTGTTCTTGTGGCGGTGTGAGCAAACTAGGCACCCATCTTGCAGTGGCTTTTGACATGGCGAGATGATTATGAAGGACCTTAAAAAGGTTGTTTTGAATTTGACTTCCTTTAGTATTTTTAATTTCATAATAAGTCCTTACGATGTAGAAAATTCACTAATAATTAGAAAAACACGAAAATATTTCGTAAAATCTACAACAAATAAGTCTTATTAAGACTATAAGAAATAAATCACTTTTGAAACAACTACTTCTCTAGCTAATACTTCGACAGACATTGAATGATACAAAAGTAATTTGCGTGTTACAAAATAGCAAGGCTATCAAAGCAACACTAGTTTGAACGTATTTCTTTCTGTAAAATGAACTAAAAATGACTGAATGTACGTTAAATAGTTTATGAGTGACTATACTATGGTAATTTGGAACAAGAAATAAATTTAGCTTGATGTAATTAAAAATAAATTAGCAAAAGCAATTAAATAATTCAATACTCAATTTTATAACCATCTGCAGACACGTGTTTCGAACTCTCTTCAGTACAGCTTTATTATAAAATTGATTTTAAATACAAATAAAAACATTTACTAAAATAAATATAATGAAATATAATAATAAATATAATGAAATATAAATAACTTACTCAGGCATGTACGGCAACTGATTTTGCTAGATTTTACGAAATATTTTCGTGTTTTTCTAATTTTTAATTTCCTTTCCATATAATTTTCTTGTATAATAACGTGGAAACGTTAAAACGACAAAACATGGAAATATGAACATGTGAAAATATCATAGTAAAAAATACTTATAAAAGTAAACATATAAACATAAAAATTATTATAAAAATCTGAAAAGTTAATCTAAAAAACACTAAAACTATAAAACTTGAATATGTAAAAAGTTAAAAATTAAAACATGAAAATATAAAATATCAGAATGTTCATATCTGAAATTTTGAAAACATTAAAATATAAATACAAAAACATGAAAATATTAAGGACTTTAAACATGATGCTATGAAAACGTTGAAGCATTAAAAAGTGAAAACAGGAAAACGTTCAATCGTGAAAACGTGTAAACGTTAAAACGTGAAGATGTGAAAACGTGAAAACGGCCACTGATCACTACCTTAACTCCTATTTATCGTCTCTCACGTTTATTCAATCAATATCACTAATTTATTGTTTATAGTTCTCTAATTTGCTACCTTTAAATTATGCATTAGTACTTGTCTTAAGAATTTTTGTAGAGGGGTCCATTTTTGTTTTATTTCTTATTAATTAAAGTTACTTTGATTATATAACTCTATAACTGGTCATGTTGGGTAATAAATAATTACATAAAGCTTGCTAATGGAAAAATCTTAAAACGCAAGAACGTTAAAATTTTAAAATGTATATTTCAAAACATGGTATTATGTAACATAAAATCGTTTAACTGTTCAAACATAAAAATATGAAAACGTTAATCGTCAAAGTTAAAAGGTGAAAACGTAAAAACATGAATACGTTAAAACGTAAATTCAGTAGTAGTCATAGTAGTATTTGGCTACCGACTACGTGGTCCTTCCGCCGTGTTATTTGTGTATTTGTGTGTGTGTAAATGAGTTTATTACTTTAAAAGATCGGAACGTAAATTCATTAAAACGTGAATATGAGAAAATGTGCAAGAAAATGTTAAAACGTAAAAATGTTAAAATCTTAATGTCAGGTTTTTACATGTTTGCCTATTGCTTACGAAACATTGGAGGTGCAAAAAATATTTTCAAAAAATCGTCAAAATACATCCCCTTTAAGGACCAAAATATCACAGGTGGCCTGTAGAAAGATGTAATAACATCAAGAAGCATATTTTGATCCCAGGAATCTATAGGCAAACCACATCCCCACATTAACGAGGTTAGTGAACAAAGGAAATCAAATCGTGTTTTATTAACGGGACGGATATACAGGGTATAAGAAAATTATTTGAAGTTTAAAAATTTTAAGTTGACTATCATTTGCAAATAAAGTTACTTTTGAAAAAATATATAATTAATGTCAGTATTTAAACGACCATTGACTTTGTTCTTTTGTTCATTCAAATAGGTCAAGAAATATTAGTTGTGGCTTCGGGCGTTTTTTTATCGAACACCCGGTATATGTAAAAGTTAGGATATTTCGTGAGTAATTTGGATTAATAAAATATATTTTAATAAAATCTTTAACAAGGGAGAACATGCAAACATTCAAACGTTAAAAGTACCTACTTTCAAACATTAAAATTATAAAAGATAGCAACATTGAAACAGGCATTAAATTAAAAATGAACAAAGAAATCTATACAATTTAAACAAGAAGAAGATCAAACATAAGGACAGAAAAAGTGAAAACATACAACAATTTAATAACCTGCAGGAACATATACGGACTCTAAAATATATATCTTTTAAATTAAAAGTTAAACATTTATTAATAAGTAAAAAAACAACATAAAGAAGCTAAACAGAGAAAAACCACTATATTCTCCAAGACTGTTAGTCCAAGATGGGACGGATACCGCACCCTAATTCCCTACTTGAGGACAGGGGAAGAAACAGCATACTACAGATTCATGCTATTCATAGAATCATTTATTATATAACTATTTATATGCATTGTATATAGTAATAAAGAACTGTTATTAAAAAATAAAACTTTAAAATTTTAAATATTGTAAACAGTGAAAAATATTAAAACTTGAATTTGTGAAGACGTGAAGTGAATACATAAAAACATCAACACATTAAAAACATGTTTAAAAACGTTAAATTTGATAGTCAACCGTCTTCAAGATATAACTAGAAATTATGTTAACATGATTAACAACTAGTAGGATTTTAATTAATAAAATATAAACTAAAGCATACTTTGTGCGAATTTTTAATTTATTTAATAATTTTAGTTTCCATTGTATATATTTCTCAAACATATTTTCCATTTTAAATTTAACTTCTGCCTTTACTTCTTCTCTCCGCCATTTTGGTTGTTTTCTTCTTTTGTTTATAAGATTATTTATTATTATAAGTTTTAGAATTAGCTTCTTCATTTAGTTTTACGCGTTATTGTGAGATATTAAATATTTTAGAAACATCCGTTTTGATTGCTTTAGATTTTTAGAAGTTTTAGTAAAAAACATGGGGTTGTGTATGAGGAATTGAAACTTATAACTTATAAGTTATAAAAATTGAACAACAAATTTTTTATAAATATTATGGATTTTGAGAAAAAATTAAAAAAATTTGTCAGGTACTGAGAGTTAACTGTCAACGGCTGACCAAATTCCTAAGCTTTATTTCGTGAGTTCTCTTTGATTTGATTTAATGATTTAATGATTTAATGAAGAAGAAGAAGAGAAGAGCTTTTCGATAGTATTATTCAGTGCCACTTCTAAGTATTGGGTTGAGTACTAAGTAATTTCGGTTTTTACTTTATATTTTGTTTTATAGAAAAAAATAATTATTTTCCATGACCTTTTACCATATTTCGGGTAAAATCATGATGCTACGCTCAAAGAACTTCTGGCTTTCTCAGCAAAAAAAATAAGCAAGTGTTGTTTGACACCATAATCTGGATTGAATTGTTTACCATTCGAACAGTTTTGCAAAGATCGAAACAAGGCGCAAGGTCTGGTGAGTATGGCTCCAACAACTTTTGGCGGGTCTAGTTTAGTGACGTGTCTCGCATTGTTAATGACTTCATCCAGTTTGTCCATTTGGCGATAGTACACAGCCGTATTGATGGTTTCGTTCTGTGGAAAAGGTTCAAAATACACGACGCCTTTGTTATAATACCAAATTAAGAGCATAACCTTCTTTTGATGGATTTTTTTTTTCGAAGTTGTTGCAGCTTGTTCATCGTTTATCATTTTCAAATGATGTTGTCGTAATATATCTACGTCTTATCGCCAGTGACAATACGTTTGAGAAATAGAAATGAAATGAAAAACATTTCAGGGCGCCCTTGTATTTCTGCCACATCTCGAGTCGTGTAGCGGCGGTTTGCTTCGATAATGCCTTTATTTTATCGTTTTTGGCATTAAATGACCTTCCTGAACATTGCGCATTTTTCACACCCAATTCTGGAGTTGGCGTTCTGTTTAGCAATATTCACCGTACACAGCAGATAACTTTTTATGGGCTTGCGTTACAATCTTTCCTTTTCTGAAGTAAAACACTAAACATAACGATATTCCTCGGTTTGCTTTTCTATCTTTCGACTGTTGCTTTCCGACGACTACTGAATCGATTCACTTACTATGTTTAAAATGATAATTGAAGTGTCTTTTGTCAAATGGTATTTATGTTAAGTGATTGGACTGAAGATAGTTGGTTAGAAGTACAAGTGAAGGCATATATTGATGGGAAACGAAATGACTTAAGACCCTAGAGAAAGTTAGAAAAAAAACCGCTCCATTTATACTATTATAGTATGATTTTATAATTCTGCAGGTTGTATTTTTAAAACTAAATGCGGATTTGAAATAAAACTTTTTAATAAGATTCTAGTGTAATTGAATATAATAGGTAATAATTTCAAAGGACAACAAAGTAGTATGATGTCCTTATCATATTTTTTTTGTTTTATTGTTTTTTCTACTCCTTCTTGTTATGCTCCTTTTTACTTTACTTTATCTTTGATAGCACTAGAAAGTAATGTTTTAGATCTTTTCCAAAATTTTTATAAGTATATAATCCATTATTAATTCCCAGTTTCTGCTTTACTTTTAACTTCTTTTGTATAATTGAATATACATAATTGATTTATTATGTGACTATAATTTCACTCCTTATAAAGCCGTTATTAAACTTACATCAGTATGATTATGGAGGCATTATAACGGGTGTCCAACAATTATTGCAGTCCCGGGTGGCGTTGAAATCAAATACGTAGGTCGATTCTTACATGTGCCAAATACATTGAACTGATATTTTAATTGTCAAACATACATCTGTTTTTGAGTAAACATATTCTAATTATTTATTAATGTTAACAACACTTTAAATTCACATTTAAATTATGTTTGACAATTAAAATATCAGTTCAATTTATTTGGCACATGCAAGAATCGACATACGCATTTGATTCCAACGCCACCCGGGACTACAATAATTGTTGGACACCCGTTAGTTTAATACTATTCTTCTATTCCCCACCTTTTCAAATTCTTTAATAAAGTCACTTCCCTTTAGCCCCCCAATATTTCAGATTCCCACCCTATATTTTCTTGTTGCACTTTTTATTGCATTTCCCAAAGCTTTTTTTTTAACTTTGTCTGTGCTTTAAATAGTTGTTTTTTCCTCATTTTCGTGTCTTAACTTCATATCATAGGAAATTAATTAAAACCTTTCTTAGTATTAAACCATTGATAATGGTCACGTTGTGTCCGAAATATATATATGGCATTTCAAATAAATGGTGTGAAGAAAGGTTTTAGTGCTTTATTTTATAATGTTTTGTGTTTTTTTCTGATTGTAATATAAGTTTTTGGTCAGCCTGGTTTGTGTATTCTCCATTAATTTTCTTTTTGATTTCAGCTGTATTCCTTTTCATTCAATATAGGCCAAGGGCGTTTCCAGTCAACTGGCTTAAGGGGGGTAATTTGAAAAAATTAAAATATTTTTTTTATTCCATAAATAAATTAGAAATAATTCTATTATTTTTAAATATAAACAAAATAATATCACACCCGAAATAAATATAGCACATATAAAATCATAATAAAATATTTTGTAAAATTTGAAACAGATTTTTGTAACAAAATGCCAATTCAGACTTAATTGCTATTGCACATGTTTCGTTTTCAGGTAAAATTTTATTTAAATATGTTGCAACAGATTTTGAAGTGGCATCTAAATCTTCGCCAGCTTGTTATCAATAAAACACTAGGTATTGTTATGTTAAATTTGAACAAATTCTTTGTGTCTTTATTAAATCTGTATTGCAGATCTCTAATAATATTATTCAGGAGAGGTAAATATATAAATATAATCCTCTGTTCAGTTCAGAGGAACTTAAAACAGCGAACCACGTACATGCAAAAGTCCATAAAAAAGTAAATGAGTAGTGTTAAAATATATAAAACTAAAAGGAAGTGGGAAATAAAGAAACAAATGAGTCCAAAAAGAGAAAGAGATATCGACAGCCCTAAATCTGGATTCCAAGGTTTCCAAATAAGCAATGGAAAATAGAAAAAGATAGAAAAACCAAGCAGTGAAACAAAACGTTGTAATAACAACAGGATACAAAAATAAAACAAAGGAAGATAAAAACAGAGACAAAACTCACGGAGAAGGAAAATCTAAATATAGCTAAGAACGATGTGATAATGGAGGAATTAAAAAGCATGTTTAAAGACTCCATGAGGGAAATGGCAAAAAACTCAGAAGAACTAAAAGAAGAGACAGAACAAAAAAAGATACAGGGGAAAGTATGAAGATGAGAACAGAAACGAAAATGGAAAAACAATTATAGAATTATGTATAGCAAACAACCTCATTGTGACAAACACAACATTCTAACACAAATACATACATAAACACACTAGAGAAGTTAGACCAAGAAAAGAGAAATAAAAGACTACTCCTTAATAGACGCAGAAGAATGGAAAAGGTGAAAGATGATAAAGTAATAAGACAAGCTGAAATAGGGAGCGACCACTACTTGGTAAAAATATAAATTAACACAGAAGCTGAAAACTTGAAGTATACGAAGTCGAAAACGATAATAAAAAAACACAAGCCAAAAATTGAAAAGAAAGAAACTAGGAATGAATACCAATCAAAAATAGAAAAAAATACAAACAAAATAGAAGGAACAAAAAGCAAATAGAAAAAGTTCAAAGAAATCATAAGTGAAGCAGCCCAAGAAAGCTGTGAAACAATCACTATATCAAACAAACAGAGGAAGAAAAACAGGTGATAGTCAGAAGAGGTAAAACAATTTGTAAAAACAAAAGAAGAGAATTGGATATATAATAGCAAATAAAATAGTGGAACAAAAATTCAAGATAGCAAAAAAGCAATCCTGGGAGCAGTTCGGTAAGAAACTGAAAGAAACGTTCACAGAAAACCAAAAGATGTTTAACAGCACTATTAAATAAAGTAGCAATTAAAATACATTAGGCCACCCAAGTATAAAAGACAAAAACGTAAATATAATAACAAAAGAAAAGAAGATATTAGAAAGATGGAAAGAATTCTTTTATGAAATAACCGAAACAGACCATCCCGGAGATGTAGAAGGTGAAACAAATGGAGGAATCAACGAAATAAGAATCGAAGAACTGAAGGCAGCAATCAAAAAAATAAAACTAGGAAAGTCTCCAGGTATAGATGACATCACAGCCGAAATGATGAAATATATGGGGAAAGGGGAAGAAAGAATTCTTGGAAATAGCAAATGACATTATTAAAAATCACAAGATACCCGAGGAATGGAACAAGGGAATTATAATATCCATACACAAAAAAGGAGACACAAAAATATGTGATAACTACAGAGGTATTACACTCACAATCAAACCAGGGAAAAATTTTACTAGGTTAATAGAAGCAAGAATAAAAGGAAAATTAGATCAACAGCTGGGAGAAGAACAACACGGATTCAGAAAAATAGAAGCAATCAAGACTTAATATACATAATGAGACAATTAACAGAAAAGATGATTAAAAAGGGAAAAGAATTACAACCTAAAAAAGCGTATTACAGGGCAAGAAGAGAGGACATATGGCATATACTCGAAACAAGAAGGATAAAAAAAGCATAATAAATATAATAAAGAAATAACAAAAATAAAGTAAGAATAGGAAATAAATAATCAGAGGAGTTCAAGACCAAAACAGGACTGAGACAAGGTTGTATATTAAGCTCTTTACTATTTGCATCACTGAATGACGAAGCAATAAGAAATAGCAAACAAAGAGCCGAAAGCGCAAATAGAAATATTAAAAACTATTAAAAATGCAAATATGTATTAATGTTTGCCGACGACATAACATTAATAGCAGATTCAGAAGAAAACCTGGAAATATTCAAAAAAGAGCTGGAAAAGATAAATATAATATCATCAAAAGAGAGCAATCACAAAATAGGGTTAAATACCTGGGATCAACACTAGAGGAAATAGGGAAGATAGAATCAGAAAAAGATGAAAAACTAGGCAAAGCAGGAATGATCTACAACACAATAAAGAAAACATTCTTAGAGAAAAAAGAGATTACAAAAACAATAAAAACAAAAGTATAAAAGACATTAACTGCTATATATAGTCCATCCGTTGGATCTTCCGTCCTATGTCACAAAATATCGCTTCGAGAAACGACACAAAAACATTCAGTCTGATAAAGTAAACCAAATGCGTTAGAAAAAGAACGCATTGTAAAACTTTCGTCGTTTTTTGAAGCGATAGTTTGTGACGTAGGACGGAAGATCCAACGGATGGACTATAGTAGTGAATCGTGAGTAACCACAGAGAGAAATAACAGAAAAACCAATGCAATGGAAATGAGATACCTAAGAAAGATAGAGGGAATTAGGAAGACCAATGAAGGGTTAGAACGAGCAAGTACATCAAGCAGCGGAAAGAAAAGGAATAGAATGGAAAGAAATAAGAAAATAGCACAAGCAACAGTGGTAAAAAAGTGTAAAAGAAATTAACTGAGACATATTGTAGAGAATAAGCCTGACACCCATAATGCATAAAAGGGGAAAAGATAAATAAAAATAATCTGCTATAATAGGTTGATCCAGGTTTGGTCTATTCTCCGGCATTGGGTAATTCGCGGTTTTGTCATTTTAATTTGTAAATTGTTTAAAATATTGACTGCATTATTATAAATTGTTTAAAATATGTGGCAGTATTTTTCCCCTTGTTGGATAAAACATTTGTGAAATATGTTTAATGGTTTTCCAAATGATTTTTTAAAGTTGTCACCAGATGCAATTCGAAAAGTAGAATTTCACAAAAATTGCCCTCGTTTGTAATAGATTTTGTATTTAAGAGAGAACCAGCATCACGATGATCTCGTAAGGGAATATTTTGTTTCCCCTAAATATGATACTTTTGATTATTGGTTTTAATCTATGTCTATTTTCTTCAATTTGTCGAAGTCTTTTCATATTTAATTTATTTCTTATATCTCGTGATTTTATAAAACAATTTCGCATAAACAATTGAATTTTTATGGTAATATTTTTATAACACAACATTTTTACCTGATAATTTGGAATATTGAGATACTGTCTGAGATATTTAAATGATTAGAAAAGATTAACCAATTAAATTGTTTAAAATAGGGTAAAACAAAAGTATCATTTGGTTTTCTTTTACAATTTAAAATTCGAAATTTCTCAATTTCATTAACATTACTAAATTTTACTACATGAATGTAAATTTCAACATTACTATATGTACATGTTGTATGCTCCTTTTTTCATGCTGGGAACAACCTAGTGAAGATTTCTACTGCTAAATGTCAATGAAGATGTAGATGGATGATTTAAATTGACTGTTGACATAGATCGATCTTTTTTGTTGAAGAATCGTCAGTTTTTTTAATTTTCTGAACAAATGAATCCAACGTGCATTATCAATTTTCATTTACTAATTTAATTACAACAAAAATCAGGAATAAATTAATTTAAAAGAATGCATTTATTATTCCTAAAATCAAAAAAATACCTTATGTATAATTGATCGAATTATAATAAATTGGTAATTTATCAGCAATCACTAAAAATTTAGGATTTACATGACGTGTAAACAGTTCGGTTTCTATCTTTTACATTTAAACCAAGTAAGACAAGAAATATTATAAATTAAACTAAGAAATGTGAATCGCGCTCTTTTAATGTAAAACAACGTAACGATTTACGATACCAAAGAGGCGAATAGTATCAATATCGGGTATTATTAGAAAAGGGAACCCCCCGTGCAAAGGAAGTCATCACTTTTCTAACGGTGCTTGCGCAGATAATTTTAATTTGTGTACATGGCCTGCCTGTTTTGGAAAAATGCACTGTCATAGATCGCTGACTAGAATTACCAACAGTTAACTTGTTTGTTGGAAATATTAGTAATTTTTAAGAACAAACAAAATAAGCGAATAAATAATTCTTAGGGGGGGTAATTACCCAATTGTCACATTTAAATTATGTTTGACAATTAAAATATCAGTTCAATTTATTTGGCACATGCAAGAATCGACGTACGCATTTGATTCCAACGCCACCCGGGACTGCAATAATTGTTAGACACCCGTTAGTTTAATACTATTCTTCTATTCCCCACCTTTTTAAATTCTTTAATAAAGTTCTATTACTTCCCTTTAGGCCCCCAATATTTCAGATTCCCACCCTATATTTTCTTGTTGCACTTTTTATTGCATTTCCCAAAGCTTTTTTTAACTTTGTCTGTGCTTTAAATAGTTGTTTTTTCCTCATTTTCGTGTCTTAACTTCATATCATAGGAAATTAATTAAAACCTTTCTTAGTATTAAACCATTGATAATGGTCACGTTGTGTCCGAAATATATATTTGGTATTTCAAATAAATGGTGTGAAGAAAGGTTTTAGTGCTTTATTTTATAATTAATTTTATTATGTTTTGTGCTTTTTCTGATTGTAATATAAGTTTTTGGTCTGTCTGGTTTGTGTATTCTCCATTAATTTTCTTTTTGATTTCAGCTGTATTCCTTTTCATTCAATATAGGCTTTTAGTATTCAATCCTTATTTTGTTGCTTCTTTCTTTTTCATCTCTGGCAATTCTTCCGTTGTCATCCGCAATTTTTCTTAATTAAAAAGGTTACATTATGCTCTAACCATTAACGTCTTCTTTTTTTTTGGGGGTGTTTATATTGTATTAATATATTTATAATCTGGTAAAATGGTGCGAAGAAAGAATCTTTGGAATTTAATTTAATCTCATTCATACAATCTATAATTAATACGGTTGACAACGCTCGTTGTGAATGTGTATCGCACGTGCACACTAACATGTAAGAAGCGAATGTAATATTTCAATTTCGAAGGGTGCGAAGGGGGCCCGAAAAAAAGGTTTGGGAAGAAGAGAGGACGTCCGTCCGGCGCGTTTAAAAATAGCGTCCCACCGCGCGTCCGTTATACCGTGGTGGAATAGAAAGCGGCGCGCAGGGGTGGTTTTTTCGTTCCTTTTCCAGGCGGAGAGAGAGCGCCATACACCCCGATGTCGGCGCGAGTGAAATGGCCATTCACAATCGTGCGCTCGGGTCGTCGAGGAGCACGCTTTGTCTGTTTAGTTTCCGAATCCACTGCGGCGAGAAAGCCGCCCGTCCGTTGCCGTTGCGCCGAGTTGAAATCGTTCCTTTTTTTACGCCTTTTTGGATTTACTTTACACCGAGGATACGTGCAGTGTGGATTAAACGTTTGTGCATGCTGTGTTTAAGGGTAAGTCGGCTCGCTTGAGCGTCGTCCATGTTTTGATTTCTCGGTGGTTGTTTGTGGCATTTCGTGAAAATCAATAGGGTCGCAGCGCGTTGTTTTTTGCAATGTGATAAAGCACGTCAGGGATGTGCACATATCCGATTTTAAAACGCTGGATGGTTGTTTACCCCTTGTGGGTGTGCGCTTTTCTTTTTACCGTTTTTTACTGCCCGAATATTGTTTCTTCCACTAACAAACGCCGCTGCATCTATGAAACAAACAATGTGTAATGTAAAAACAAGTCAGAATGTACTGCATCATACATTGACCTTTCTAAATGCAGCTTTTACTTAGGTACACTCGTAAAATTTAACTGTAGGTGCTTTTCAATCCACTATAAATAGTTACTGTGAGTAGGTTTCATTTCATAAAATATATTTACATACCAAAATTAACTTAATAAATCACTTCCCACTTCAAGTTTTTAATGAGAGATTATCTTGATGCAACCCATTGTATCAAACTAAATAGGTTTTTATTTTGTTAAACTGTAATTATTTTTGCATTTAAAATGGTAAAATATTTAATACTTAAAATATATAAACAAACAAAAGCTTCCCTGATAAAGTAAATTAGTTATTAATAACGCTTTATTTGAATTGATTAATAAATTTTAATTTATTATCATAATTAATACTTAAATAAAGATGTTTGTATTGTTATTCAACACTCAATTGATATTTATACTATATATATATTGTTATCATACAAAGTAACTATAAAAAACATTAATTTTCAACAGATACTTCCCATGAAATAATATCTTTTGATATCAAATTACAAGACGTTTGTTTGATGCAAACTCATTAATACAATGTATACTTTGTCTTTGTGTTTGTATTCTTATAATAGTTACATATATGTATTATTTTTATATAATGTTACCACAAGCTTATTTTTTGACACTGATTGACAATTTACTACAAGGCCCAAATAAATGAATTAATCAAGATTACCTTAATGCAACTTATCAAATCAGACTAATACATTTTTGTTTACAACCCATACAATCAATTACATATAGTAATTCACCCAAATCACTCCCATTGCCCAGAAAACTTGCTATTAAATCTTTCAATTTAACTGTTCTTGATAAATGTTGTATTCCCCTTAATCCCAATATTCCCTAAAAATAAAAATATCCCACAAACACTTTTCATCAATTAATTCGATTGTATCATCACAAAAGTTCTAATAACTAGCTTAACATTCTAACATTATTTTTAAATATTTGCGTTTAAAATATTTGATAGCACAGATAGTGTCGTACTAACAAAGTTAAGATAAAATATATGTATTTATATATTAATAACCATCTAATAACTATTCGTGCATTTAAAACGATAAAATACATATTAAATATTAAAAATATATAAACAAACAAGAGCTTCATGATGGGGTAAATTAATAATTAAAAACAGGTTTTGGCCTATTTTTGATCTCATCAGTGTAGTCAACAGATGGCACTTTAGTAGTATTATCTTGCTATATTAATTAATGATCAACATTATTATATGGCTTGCAAGTGAAACATACTATTAAATTAATAAATATTAATTAATAAATCTTTTATTCATTTACAAGTTTTTATATACAGTATGTTCAGAAAGTAATATGTTTATATTCATGAAATAAATATTAAATAATTGAATGATAATAATTTTGCAGCCTTCACATTTCCAATCTATTTTTTCAATTTTGATTGGAGCACGCTAAGTTATTAAATGTGTTGTTGTTGCATATACCTATAATTAATTGTCAGGGAATTCCACTGTATGAGAAGACTAACATTTTTTTTTAATATCAAGAATTCTTCATTCTTTCACATTAATAAATTTATAGCCTTCCTCTGTTTGACAATTAAGTTGAAAACACCAAGGATATACTTATTTCTGAATTATTAAAAGTATTTACCGCCCTGATTAAAAAATTGAGTCGCTGCAGATGTCTTTTGCCAGTAAATGTAATAAACATATAAATTTATTACGTTATATATGTTAGAGGCTTCTACTTAGTTATACATTTTTGTAAATTGAATAAAATAGGATCAAGTTATACTAACAAAGTTATCGTGTTTTATTCAACAAATTTATACTTGACTATAATAATTTTATTTAAATATTAGTGTTATGTTGGTTACACTGTCTGTAATCAAACTTCTAACATTTACTTCATTATTTTCTTCCACTTACCTTATCTTCAAAGTAGCTTTTTTTTTTTAAAAGAATCTGCACTTTGTTGGTATCGTACAGGATTTATTTGTGAATATAATTTGAATTTACAATGAATTACAAAAAAGCTTAATCTATGTTTATATAAAAAGAGATTACAGTGAAAATGATGAGATTTAAAATGAATTACAAGTAAA
Source organism: Ontholestes murinus (assembly GCA_963969525.1). Taxonomy (NCBI): domain Eukaryota; kingdom Metazoa; phylum Arthropoda; class Insecta; order Coleoptera; family Staphylinidae; genus Ontholestes; species Ontholestes murinus. Next base: position 83,029,775 of record OZ018387.1, read on the forward strand.
TCCTCTGAGTGATATCAAAAACATGCAATATTTTTGTGAAGTACCTGATTCCAAAATGTTTCACAAAGTATTAGCTTCCACCTACTCATATTGGCACCAGTATCTACACAATCCAACAAACAGGTTCACTGTTTACTATTATAATATTTGCTACAAATAATGAGTTTATTGTGGATATTGCTCCATCTATTAAGCAACATACTTAGTGTTTTATTTATCTTTGCACTATCTTCTCACCTCAATATACAGTAGTATTCATGAGAGAATTTTCCCCTAAGGCTTTTGTAACTTGTGTGTTATAACAACACATAAAAATTCTTAATAATAATAAATATACAAAATTAAATTATTTTGAATACAAAATCCATTAAAATATGCAAAGAGGCAGGGCAGTAAGACTGATGATAGGCCAATTGGGCAGACTAACCTGGATTTGTTCATATGTCTGTTTATTATATTTGTATTCCCCATTTGACCAAATCAAGATGCTATTCTCTCTCACTGCAAAAAAAAAGAACAAGAATTAAATATGAAAAATAGAGCATATGGTGCGAAACCAAGAGAGTAGCTGGATATGAGAGATGCAATTGTGGGGGTTAGAAGAGGGAAGATTGGTGAAGGAGGGAGGTATGGAAGTGAGGCATGCGTGACTGGAGTGTAGAAAGGAGAAGAATGTATGAGAGGTTGGGACTGTCAGAGGGGATCATCATGAAGGAGTGGATAGAACAAGGGGTGAATGTGGTGGGATGGGTGCATGATAAGGCGAAAGAGGAGGAAAGGCAAGAGACACAAGGATGTATTGAAATGAGTGAATACGATGAGGATTATAAGGAATGGGTGGCAGTTGTTTCGATGGAGGCCAAGGTACCTGGAGGATAATCCCTTCAGAAGGGAGGAAAGAGTAACCTTGGCTTGATTGAGTCAGATGCGGGGTGGAAGAGATGGATGGGGGAAAGGTACGCGGAATGTGTGTTATGCAAGGAAGGGAAGGATACGTGGGTACATTTGGCGGAGGAATGTAAGGGTGTGGATGCTGAATGGGTGGAAGTATGTCGAAGGGTAGTGGAATGGATGAGAGAAGATAGGGCCAGGGTAAGGATCATGAGAAGGTTGGGGTGGGAACGGAAGAAGAGAAGAGAGGAGGAATGAGAAAAAAAAAAAAAGAAGGAAAAGATAAAGAAGCGGATGTGATATGTAATTTGTATGTTGATTTTTTGTGCCAATAAAGGTGTTTTTTCTATAAACAAATAATAAAACATTAAACAATAAAAAAAAATCTTTGATTTGTGAGAAAAAGTGAATTCCTTTTGTGGTGCATCTTGAATATGTTAATATTAAACACAATCACTTTATTTTACTACTGTATTTGTAGGTTTATAAGTGACTACAGTTTGACTACTAGAAGTTATTATTAATTTTATCATTTATTTATTACCTAGACTATATTTTCAATTAATAAAACAAAATTATTGTAATAATGATAATTAATTTCTTTAATCAATACTGCACCTGAAAATCAACATTTAATTTACAAATATATAGTGTTTAATTAAAAAATACTATAAGTAACTATAAATAAATACACATAATAATAAAATAAAAAAGGTCAAAAAATTACAAAGTACATATCAAAACAAATGAATTAATAAACAGGCTAACAGCTATCGAAATGTGTATCTAGTGAATAAAAACAATTTGTGGAGAAAGAAATTCTAATAACTGAATAAATTTATTCAGTGCCTATTGGATTACGATGTAGTAATGGTCCCAACCATCATCATGAGTTCTAATGTGTATAATTAAATTAAAATTCTTCAGCTGTAGGGTTACATCTTGAACAACTACTCGTAACATTTTTATCATTTCTTCCAGATTCTTGCTTAAAAAACATACTGTTTTGTATTCTTACTAATTTGACGTTCTTGTTATTAATGAATTAGATAACCACAAATCTTGTGCTTTATTTTACAATTAAGATTATATTCACCTAACTCATCCAATTAATTTACAAATCTTCTCTTGTATTTTAAAATTAGTCTTGCCAGTCGTGGTGGTACTATATAAGAACTGTACACAAAAACTATTTTCAAAATATTATGATATATGAAAATAAAATAAAAGCTCTCTTTGGGAACACTTTAATTCAAAAGTGAAGAAGTTTTAATTTAAATACAATCTCTGGAAGTAAATGTAAATCCTATTTATTGATTATTTACATACTTTTTGCACATATTGAAGTTACAGGTAGTAATGATTATATTGGTTAAGTTTTGCAGTCAATCAATTTTGAAATTAACCATTAATGTGTGTTAATTGATTAATATCTTTCAATTTCAATCATTTTATTAATTTTCAAAGAGAATAGATTAATCGATTATTTAAGGTATTGAAAAATCTATTTTCTTAATCGAACACTCCTATTGCTGACCTATATGTGTCCATCAATAATTGGCAATCTCTCAAGTGCTTGATATTCTGTCCCTTAAAGCTATTACTGATCAATCAATTGCTTGGTTATTTCTCTAAAATATATTATTATTAGATTAATGGATTATCAATAGTAATACCATGAATGTCCATCAATAATTGGCAATCTCTCAAGTGCTTGATATTCTGCATCTTAAAGCCATAATTGATTAATCAATTGCTTGATTATTTCTCTAAAATATATTATTATTTGATTAATGGATTATCAATAGTAATACCATGAATGGGTTGAAAATTTGCAAAAATTCTGTTAAACATATAAATAAAAGATAGAATTATAAGATGTATTCAATCTATGATTGTTATTTTGCAAAAGAATTTAACTTATGATATTAATGGCACATCTTGTTTTTAATGTTTATTATTATTATAACAGAATCGCCACCAACTTTAGAAAATATTGCATTTTATTCTAAACCCATAAAATATCTTTGTTATCAACAAGTTCTTTTACTGAGATATAATCAAGACATTGTTTATTAATTAATTGCTTACTTAACTTGTGGTGAAACATTTTTTAACTAATAATATAAATTATTATTATTAAATTATTATTTAATTTTCTACAACGAACTAAAGGATTTTAATTTATTTTTTATCTATCTTGGTTAGAACTAAAAAACACTATAATAATTTTCTGTGAAACAAACCACGTGTTTTTTAGTTCTAACCAAGAAAGACATTATTTAACCTCTCATCATGCAAATTCTACTGCAGCATTATGAAAATATTTCTTTTGTAGCCTTAGTTTATAATTACTTTTCACATAAAACAACACTTTTTGAAAGGTCTTGTAACTTGTAACAGTTCAAAAACTGTATGGAAACGATAAATTAAATTCTCACTTAACTTGTAGTGAAACATTTTTATGTTAAGTGTTTTGACAGCTGGTCATTCTCAAGGACCAGCAGTCGAAACTAGTCGGAGAAATATAAAAATAGTGAAACAAAACAAAGTGTTTTAATTAATCGTCTAATTAAATATATGGAAAATTTTGTAGCAAACCTGTATTACCAAGATGTAGTTTATCATCATTGTTATATCTCTGAATTTTATTTGATATAAAATTAAACTTCAAGACCCGTGCCCAATCCATTTAAATCAATTTTAAAGTTAGGGCATTTCCCGGCACTGACGTACTAGATCCAAGCTATTTCAACATCTACATATAATAAAATGTATTAAAATCCTTTAGTTTGTTGTAGTTTTCGTATTTTTTAATTATTATCTACATATAAATAAAAGCTATTTTCTGGCTTCTGCTTTCTTATGGTTTGTCCTTTTACCCTGCATCACTTCCAACTAGCCGAAAGATCCGTACTACGAAACCAAATTGCTATAAGAAGCTGCTCAAATGACACCCATCTCACAACCTGTTTAATTTTATTAGTAAAAAATAGCAAGTAAATCCTTTAATATAATACCTCCTAATAAATTTGGCCTTCCCTGAAATACCAATATCCCACTCAAAAACATCCTTCAAGCACATTTAAACTATTCGTTACCATGAATCATCAGGACAGTTCATCTCAACTTTTTTTGCACACGTAATTTAGTCAAGATACTGCAGAAAGACGTGTAGATAGCCCAAACGGACTTACACATATTTATTACTCATTTGTCTTTGTTTTATAATTATATTTTATGTTTGTCGGAATACAGATTCTATTCTCTCTCACCATAGTTTCAGTTCTTTTTATAAATCTTACTTTACTTACATGTTTGCATATATTACACTATTTAGTATAATTTTATATGTTATTTTTTTCCTAGATTTGATGATGATATGTATTTTGATCATATCAGATGTTCGGTGACTGAAAATAAAATATAATCAGTGTTTTTTTTCATCAATTTTACAAATCTGGTTCCACCAAGAGTGTATCTCAACAAGAATCAATTATATTGTTTCCTAGTATTAGGTTTAGTGTAGGTTAAGTGGAAGAAGAGTATTAGATGCTTTCCTACACTTACATAAAACTATAATTATATTTATTTTGCAATAAAAACAAATGAATGGTAATGTTATTATATTTAAAGACTAGTCTTCCAATATGAATGCCAATCTTTTATCAAAGTTCTCATATCAAACAGGAAATATCTTTTCTTGTAAATATATTTCCAAGTGAATCGTTATGATTTATAGTGTAATTCATAAAATTTTCTGTGTTATCATGTCAAATCGATAAAACAATTTTTAAATATGTTCACTTTTGACTTTCTAGGGGAAACTGAAAGTTAATTCATTAACCAACTAGAAAATATTAACGATAACACCACAAAATTGTTACATAGTGCTAAATATAATTTTAGACAGCTAACAGTTATATCATTCAATGCCTGGCGGTGCTTTAGTACGGGGAGTAGTTGTTTTAACTGTTAGCTGGAGTTTTTACATTATTATGTAAAACATTAGTGCAGAAATGCTCATAGAGATTTATTACTCTCAATATTAATTATTATTATTAACACTGCACTAGATATCTCAATATTTAATTTGTATATAGAAAATATTTGTTTGAATTTCTATAATTTGGGCATTTTACAATTTAGAAGTTTCTATGAAACTTATTTTAATTTAATTTTTAACTTGATATGACATAAATAACATTTAGAACTGTATAATATCACTTGAAAATATTGTACAAGCAGAGGTTTGAGACCATAATGCAAAGTTTATTTTTATATGTATTATTCAAGAAAAATTACTAAAGATAAATAAATAAAAATAAAAATTTATATGCTTATACTTTGTTTTATTGATCTTAGATTTTTGTGATAATATGTTGAATACTTTAATAGGCTTAATTACATACAAATATAGTATAAATATCTCTATTTTAGTTTGTTACTTAAATAGCAGTTGCTGTATGCCAAAATTATGTACATTTCTATTCTTTTCTTCGTTTTTTTTACCAATATAATACAGGTTATACAGTTTATGCTTCTCATTAAAGACATGTTCATTGTTAACATTTTATTTCCCACCTATTACTCAAAAGCAATTTTTCAAGTATTAATATTGCTTAAAATGTTTTCAAAAATAATTTAAAATGAATTAAATATATCTATTAAATTTAATATAATCATATAGGTTAAAGGACCATAGACAGTAAAGAATAAATAATAATATACATTTAATTGGCTTTTCAATTACATTAAAGTAATTTAATCAAGTGTTAGAATTTACTTTCTTGATAATTTAATTTTTATTATATAAAGATAGGTTGTGAAAAAAGTCAATTTTAATCAAAAATAATTTTGTTCTTATTTGAAACCCTATTATTCCTCAACACTCCTATATGAATAATTTATTAGTACAAACATCTGCAAGTTATCTAACTGACATTATTATGAATAATATATATTACAGGCTAGCAGCCAGGCCTGTTTACAGTCTAGACATGGTAATCTAGTCTGTCTATACAGTTCAGCACAGACTAACCTACCTTCAAACTCATTAAAATAAAAGAAATTTATGTTTATTATTTTTTTTCTGAATAAAAATTTTATATTCTCTCTTTAGTATACTATTATTCTATAGGCATTTTGAACGAGATAAGTATTTTAATTTGTGTGAATTTAATTCTTTTCTCCATAAACTTGCTTCTTAACAGTTTTATTGCCCCAATTATGCAAATTTAAGGCTTTCATTTACCTTCCCCGAAGATAATAATAAATATATTATTGGGGTAGGGACAGCAGGCAGACATCTGCCACTCCGAAAAAATGCCATTAGTGGTCCACCTGCCTAAAATAAACCAACCATGTAGGCTTCACTACAGGAAATATTCCACCATGTCTCCCACTGCAGGTTAATTTTTTCTTAATAACGCGAAAATATTTGTTCGTAAATTTCACCAATAAATATAGATAGATTATCATTTTACAAAATTTTAAACCTGTAAGCAATATAATGTATTTACATTATATTAAATTATTAAATACAGTAGACGCCGCTTATTAGAATCACGGATAATGTTATCAATCGGATATTGTTATCACTTTTGCGAAGAACGGGCCGAACGTGTAATACTACATACAAAAATTTTCGTTTATAGTAATCATGATTTCGGTTTATGTTATCATTTTTACTTTCCCTATATACGAAGTATATATAGGGGAAGTATTGTGATCGTGATTTTTTTTTGCGGAAATATCCGTTTTGAGGTCCCCCGAGTCCATTAAACTAATTTCTGAAAAAAAAAAATGTGTCTGTCTGTCTGTCTGTCTGTCCGTGGGTGCTGTATCTCAAAAACGACTGATCCGATTGAGATGAAACTTTAAACTTAAGGTTTTATCGTTAAAAACTGGAACTGAAAAGCTTTTGGTAAACATTCATAAACCGGAAGTGGGTGTTTACTCGAGGCGTTTTTTGTTTTTTTCCGATATTTTTTTTAATATGAAAAATATTACAAAACTTTTCGAACAAAAGTTAAAGAAAATGAGAAACTGAACAAATTTTGTTAAAATATATTTTTCATAAAATTCTTAACTTTCGAGAAAAAAAATAAAAATTGAAATTTTTGACATTTTTTGCCAATTGCTAATAAACTATTGAAGCAACATTAAAGTTATATAACAAATAATTATAGAGAATTAAAAATGTTACGTTATTATAGTTTGTTACGTTATATATTTTTATTTAAAATAAAGTTTTGTTTTTCGGCTATTATTATCAATCGGTTATTGTTATCAAAAACCCCGAGTCCCGTTGTGATCACATTAAGCGGCGTGCACTGTATTAATTTATGTTTTATCTATGGTGCCAGGGAAACCAAAATTAGATCACATATACTGCTTACTAGTAATTGAATTGAATAATTCAATTATTAGTAGGCAAAAAAAAATCACTCTGTTTTAATTTGAAATAATAATCATAAAAATGTTACTTAGGCAGTTATATAAATCGTCAAAATCCGATTCATGATTTATTTAACTGTTTTTACGCGTTATATAACATTTTTACAGTCATATTGACTATGTTTTAATCACAATTGGTTAAAATATAGTGAATTTTAGCCTGAGATATATTAGTTTTTAATTTGGGCTAATACAGGCTAATAAGGACCAATTATTCCCATTACCGATATCGCATTTGCCAACATATCGATTGATGTGTTGATCAAAACTGTATGAAAAAAAACTTGGGATATTGTATTCTCAAATAAAAAAAAGAATTAAAACAATAACTGAAGTACTTTTGTTTTTATTGACGTTTCAAATAAGTAAGTTTCTCTGGCGCACCCTGTATATAAATATGACCACGATCAATAATCTTGTTATATATGTATATTGAAAATTATTTAGTAAAAAAATTGAAAGAATAAAAAAAGTTTCTAATCTACTAAATTTTTTGTAAATTGTTATAATTTTGAATGTGAACAGTGTAATTCATACATTTTTGTTGAATTACACTGCCTAGCCGTGTTAGGATATTAGTCATCATTGATCATACAAGGTATTAAGCAAATTACAGAGGCCAGTGCGATACATTAAAATAAATATTTGTTACGTAAATAGATGATCAAAAGAAAATTCTTCTAAATTGCAATAATAATGATATACAGAGTGTCCCATTAATGTGGGAAAATGGTTGGGCCATAGATTCCTGCAACCAAAACTTAAAAAGCGGTTAAGTCAGAATTAGTCTTTAAACTTTCAAAAAATATTATTTATTTTATTTATAACAATTGAAAGCTATACAGGATGTCCCAATTTTGATGCTCACCATTGGTATCTCTGTTATTAGAAAAGATAGAGCAACGATTAAATGGGGAATGTTTTGCAGAAAACAGTACCCGTAACAAATCCTATTTCAAATTTACCTTAACTTTTTTCAATTTTAAGATATTTAAAAAAAAACAAAATTTACTAATTTTAATTTTTCTCAATAACTCGATAATGCCTAACGCGACCGCTACGATTAAGCCTTTGCATTATTCACACACTTTTTTAAGACAATTTTTTGGTGTAAACAGAAATCCCCGATTCGCATTTGTTTCCAGTTTATTAGCGCTATCTTTTGTTTTTCTATTAATTAATATTAAGTGCTTTTCAACGACGTATAACATGCCTGAAAAAAATTTAGTTACAAGCAAAATATTAATAAAAAACGTAAATTAATCTTAAATATGACAGTTGAAAGTGAAATTATAGAAATAAAAAGTACTTAAATGTCATATTCACTTAAAGAAATTAATCAATATGACGACCATTCTGTTCCACGCACTTTTGATATCTTGTTCTATAAAAATTACAAACTCTACGTAGTGTGTTTCCGTTTACTAATCATAGCACATCTATTACTCTTTGTTCAAAAATTTCCCGTGTTTCTGGTGGTTCAAAACTAAACACTTCGTTTTTAGTGGTGGGTGTAAGGTCGGGTGATCTTGCAGGACATTGCATTGGTCCATTATTTGAAATCACTCTTTCATTAAAGTTTACTCTCAACAAATGTTGCACGTTAGGAGTATTATAGCCCGGGCAACCATCTTGCTGGAACCAGATGTTTTGCATGTCTTTGGGATTTTGTCATTTGTCTCAAACCAGCCATTTGTTAGTAGCTACAAATACCTGTTACCAGTTAAATTACAATCAAAGATGAAAGGACCTATTAAGTGACTATCTAAAACGAAAAGAATTCAAAAAACAAAATAAAAATATAAACAAACTTTCAAACCAATTAAATTTAGACATTAGACATTAAAACCAAATCGAACTTGAAATCTTCTTTGATTTACCAAATGTGGATTTTCAGTGGACCAATGATGATAGTAATTCCTATTGAATACTCGACAATTGGTAAATCGTGTTTCATCTGTCCATAGAATATTCCTAGGAAAATTAGCGTCATCTTTGAATTTTTGAAGGTACCACCTGCTAAACTGCAATCTTCGGTGATAGTCATTATCACTTGTACATTTGTTGGTTTGTAAAGGTGATACTTGTTTTTCTTCAAGGTTCTGTGAACATACAATTTTAAATCCTTGTTTCTTAAGCTACACAACAAACTGATTTGCCGGAATTGTTCGTAACGTTCTGCAAAATATTATTTCGACGTGTATCAGCATCATTAATTTCATAGTTAGCTCGTTTTTGTTCGAAGCTTCCAAAGTTTTGTAAATTGCTTTCAGTGTTTCTGTTTCTGCTTTGAAATATACGTCCAACATATCAACTTTTTCTTCGTTTGAATATATATGTATGTGCCATTATTAATACTTATAAATCGTAATACTTGAAAATAAATAATTACTTATCACTAACTACAAATAGATACAGGGTTTAAATTAACTTATCTCTGCAACGCTAATTGTACTTTGACAGGTTAGTGTTTTGTTTCATTGTTTTACACTGATGTTTAATTCCATGGCTTACTAGTTTTATTGGATAACCTTTATTTTTGTTAATAATGAAATTAAATGTCAGTATCGTTTCTTTATTTTACATTATTACTTTGAATGTAGTTTCACTTTCAATTGTCATTGGTGTTTAATTGTATAGCCTACTAATTTCAAATTAAAGATTAATTTACGTTTTTATTAAAATTTTGCTTGTAACTAAAAAAAAATCAGGCAAATTAAAACATCGTTTTAAGCACTATCTAATAAACATAAAATCCAATATGGCCACCATAAGAAAAACAAAAGATAGCGCTAATAACCTGGAAACAAATGCGAATCGGGGGTTTCTGTTTACACCAAAAAGTGTCTGAATAATGTAAAGGTTGTAAATTAAAATTGGCAAATTTTGGTATTTTCAAAATATCTTAAAATTGAAAAGAGTTAAAGTAAATTTGAAATAGGATTTGTTATGAGCATTGTTTTCTGTAAAACATTCCCCATTTAACCGTTGTATAGACACAGTACCATAACATAAAAATTAAAATTATTTTGTTATTGGCAAACCTTGTAAAAATTTAAAAAAAACCACTTGTAAAATCGTTTCATTTGAATGGTCTTTTGTCTTAAAAAAAATAGTTTTACCACATAACGTCAGCATGTTTGAAGTTACAAGCGTAATTTGGTTCATTGTTGTTGATTTAATGGTAGTGTCGTCGGCATATAGTATAACCGATGAATCATTGGAAACGTTTGGTAGATGATAAAAATAAATTAAAAACGGCAATGGACGAAAAATAGAGCCTTGTGGAACACCACGGTTTATAGGTATATATGCCGAGTTTTGATCACCAATCAGTACAATTTGTCACCAATCAGTAATATATGAGATAGTAAGCCTACAACTGGACGGCATAAAATTGTAGTAGTAATGTTTTCGCAAGAGAAAATCGCGTGAAATGCAGACAAATGATTTACTAACACCTAAAAAGAGACTATGGAAAACGAATACTCAATACATTTTAATATTTTTTCAGTAAAACGAACTACAGGTCGACCCTCCCTCACGAAAACCAAATTGTACATTTGATAATAGATCATGGGCTTCAAAAAAAACTCATTGACCTGTTTGGTCTGAACTATTTCCAAAGTTTTGTACATAATAGGAAGCAGTTACATTGGGCACTAATTATTTAAGTCAAAGTTACTGCTTTTTTTTTATAATTGGGGGACAATGCAAGCCTTCTTGAAAATATTAGAAAAATGCTGGATTTAATACAGGCGTTAATTAATTTTGTAAGAGGACTAATAACATTATAATATCAATACACCTTTTGAGGTCCACGGTAATCCCATATCTTTTGTGTTCTTATAAAGGGTGTCCCAAAATTAACGCAAGATTTGAATTAAATAGAAAACACAGTTTTTAGTCTTTAAATTGTGATTTTTTTATTGATTCATGAAGTATATAGAATAGGGTTATTTATAAATTATAACACATCGTGCTAATGGCCTTCACGGCTGGCACTTACGCGCTCTTTTTTCGAAATTTTCCATGACCATTGTAAATTATAAAATGCAATCAGTTCTGAGAAATCCATTAATTAAATTAATTTAATGGATTTTTCAGACTGATTGCATTTTACAATAACAAAAACTTAGTAATAATTAACATTTGACAGTCAATGGTACGCGACATATTGCGCGAACTAATTAAAAAATCAAGTGGCCAGTGTAAGAATTTTTTAAATTGTATTTACCTCTTTTTCCTTATTTTATTTGAAACGTTTTGTAAAATTTAATTAGTCTGAAAAAAACGCGGAAAAGTTAAAATCTTTTCAGTTTTCTCAGGTTTACAGTCACATCATACATCCATACATGAATACATTACATAAATAATTGTTGATCGCACCCCTCAAATATTAACTACAATGCTGATAGTAAAATCGTTTTCTAATTATTGCGATTTTTCTGACCTTATTCGTAAATAAATTTAATGTAGAGAATAATAATAATTCATTGGATTCATTTCCTGAGAGTTATTAAACTTGACCTTTTATTTCTCTAATTAGACTGACGTTTTATATAAATTGTAGAAAGGTGAAACGAACTCACAATTAATTGCCTTTTAACTATTATTAATGACAGTAAATAAAACTGCATAAAAAATATTAAACTACAACATAATTAATAAAGAGAAAATACAATTCACATTTAAAAATATGAATAAACGTTTCCCGAGTCTCTAGTAATATCCATAATAATGGGTTATATAATATTCATATGAAATGTTAGAACATTAGGGAGCATTTCCGATGTTTCTTCACTAGTACACCTGGCGTGGAAGTTTCCCCCTTTCCTTATACACAAACAGGAAGTAGTAGTAGATCATTGTTTGTTTAATTTTACAACAGTCTTATTAAACTATTGAAATACTTTTGGTGGTCTGGAATTGATTATTTTCAACGGTTAAAACAGCACAGCTGTGTTATTGATTCCACCACATGGTGAATCAGTTACGATTCGTTGTGAATAAACAATAATAAAGCAGAATTGCGCACGGTAGGTAAATGTCTGGAAAGTTTGACTGGAACTGGCATTAAGATTAAGTGTTGTGTTGAATGGTAAAGCACTTTTGTTTCAAAAGTTACGGCCTTGTATATAACCACATAATTCAAGAGATTTAAGTTGATAATTTTGTCAATATAATGCAGAAGACAATTTCGTAAGAAAATTATAATTTTCTTTGTAATAAGTAATTGAAAATTATTTTTTTTTCACTTGATAATCAATAATGTTGATTGATGAGTTACGTGGAGATAATCTCCTTAAAAATGCATGTTTTGTTCTTTCATTATTTCTTCTAAATTGCTTTTTTCAGATTTATGAAAACCACAAATATCATCTTTTTGTGCATTCTTTAATAATATGTATATGAATTTCATTCTTTAGTAAATCAATTATTTTGATATTGTGTGATTCTTTTTAACTCGGCGTTTAAATGAGGTTCCTAATCATCATGCGACCCATTATCCATCCCCATTCAATTATTTAAATGCCGTCGAATTCACGAGGGTGCTAAACGTTAATTGATGCCCGCAAACATCAATTAATTCGAAGTGCCCCCCCTTTACGAGAATTATTACGTTCTAGTGTCATAAAATTAATTTGTTAGTCAACAATTAATTTTATTCGCCGTAGTAAACTCATAAAATTGATTAAGCACTGATTAATTCAAGCACCATTGAGAAATTTATTTACTTCATTAAATACATTGGCCATTGTAATGCATACAGATATAAAACTTCCTTTTTTATTAGGGCAGTAAGTGCCATTCGAAAAATACATTCATTTTGGCATAAAAAATTGTGTATTAATAAATAAAATTTGAAAAATTCTCATTTTGCTTGCTGAAATTATTGTTTTCCTGTAAATTAAACAAGGTAACAGAATGTTTTTATGAAGTCTTTCTGCCTCTACTAAGATAGATACAATTTTCTTAATTTAGTGGATAAACTACTAACAACAAAGAGAACTGATAACAATGGCAGTTACTAAAACGTTTGCTTTGCATAAATTTCCCTAATTAGCCACCAACAATAAAGGTACACCGATGAGACCCGAATTAGCCGAAAGCGGTCCATAGCTGTTAATAATCAAGAAAACAATAATTATTGATTATTAACAGCTATGGACCGCTTTCGGCTAATTCGGATCTCATCGGTGTACCTTTATTGTTGGTGGTTAATTCGGATCTCATCGGTGTACCTTTATTGTTGGTGGTTAATTAGGGAAATTTATGCAAAGTAAAAACAATAAATGTTTCCTTAAATAAAGTATGAAGGCTAAAACTAGTTATTTATATTTATTAATTCAATATATAGTATATTGGAATTTAATTGTATGAAATTAATATTATTATTAAATATAATAGAATTACGAATTCAATAGATTAAATCATATCTAAGTAGTTATAACCTATTTTAATATTTTGTTTGCAATGAACAAATTAATCGATAGATTCAAAATTATCTGAGCTGAATATTTAATTTTCGTATTTTCAATACGCAAGCCGCGTGAGAGAATTCAATAACGATATAAACTTGATAAATTGCAGTTTTCATCGCAACCTTCTAATTCTTATCATATAAATAATTTAAAAAAAAATTTCAAATCTTCACTGACATCCCTTAAAAACCAAGTGTTTTGCTTAATCTGTGAAAAGCAGGAACTATTAATAGTACTCGATTTTTTTAAATAAAAATGGTGATGTGGCCATCATAGTACTTTCCCTATATTTTACTCGAAAACTATGAGGTTTACGCAAAAAAGCTATTCTCATTAATTTGTACAGTTTTAAATTCTCTACAATTGTTTATTACATAAATTTCATGTAACTCCAATAGTTTATTAGCAATTGGCAAAAAATGTCAAAAACTTCAATTTTTAATTTTTTTCTCGAAAGTTAAGAATTTTATGAAAAATATGTTTGTATAAAACTTGTTCAGTTTTTCATTCCCTTCAACTTTTATTTGAAAAGTTTTGTAATATTTTTCATATTAAAAAAATTATCGGAAAAAAACAGAAAACGCCTCGAATAAACACCCACTTCCGGTTTATGAATGTTCTCCAAAAGCTTTTCAGTTCCAGTTTTTAGTAATAAAATCTTAAGTTTAAAGTTTCATCTCAATCGGATCATTCGTTTTTGAGATACAGCGCCCACAGACATTTTCTCGCACGAAAACAATACTTCCCCTATATATACTATATAGGGAAAGTAAAAATCTGATTGTATTTGCAGGTATTTTGTATGCAGTCGTATACAAATCTTTCTTTACAATTAATTGTTTGGCAAGTACTTGTCATATATGTTGTGACAGTAAATAGATTTTCTCGAGGAACCTTTCATTATTCGTTGCACATCTTGGTCGTTTTCAGCTGCTTACCTGAATGGACAATTACCTGTTATGTGGCTACACAACCCACTTCATAGTATCAATACATTTACGAATGTGAATTGACAATTTACTATAATCCAATATAACATCTGTAAGTCTTTCACGAAACTTTTCGTTACAAAGACCAACAGAATATATAATATTTTGACACGTCTGTCTAGTTTTTCCCTATTTCTCAACACATATTTTTAGGTATACGTTGAAATCATCCAATTATGTTTGTAGGAATTTTTGCCCAAATTTTAATATTGCTTGTAAATACAAAATACTATTTTGTTATAGCATAATAACCCAACTGAATCCAACTTTGTGTTTTAGAACCATAGGGCGATTTGATTTTTAACGTTATAATGTAAAAATTATTGAAATTAATAAGAAATATAAAAAATACAAAAAATCCTATGTAAAATACAAACATTACTAATATTTAAAAACAAATGAAATCAAAAATATTATGGTACGGCACTAAATGATTGATTGACTACAACTGAACTCAAGACTAATTCTAAAATTACGATATTATAGCCAAATTACGACAAAGAAAGCAAAATTTCTAGGGTAAAATTTTCCTCAATTCATTGCAGGTAATTTAAAAAATAACAATAGTATTAGAATTTTATACTTAAATACACACCCCCATAGTGTCCCATTAGTCATGAAACATCTATCTACCACTTAACCCTTGTCAAAACTATTTAAAATAATAGTAGAATAATTGTTTAGCAAATTGAGTAAAGGCTTTGAATTATTATTTTTCTGTTAACAACAGCTACATTTGGTTTCGATCTATTTTTATGAAATAAGGCTCTGGTAAATATTAAGCATATTTTAATCTATATAATTTTGCTCCAGGCAATTGTTTTGTCAATACCGTTATTATATTGTACTATTCAGAAGAGGACCAAGAAACATAATAGTTATTGTAATTATATATTGTAATACTATCTACAATAAAGATGTTTTCTCTCTCTATATCTATGTTTAAAGGTTTATATTACGCACATAATCACATATAAGTGAACAACTTTTGGGTATATTATGGGGTGATATACATAAAAGTTGTTCACTTATATGTGATTATGTGCATAGTATGTATACGTATCTTTCAAGAAATTTTTTTCGTTCGCCAAAATTCGGAAATATGGCTTTAACTCCAGCTTGTTGGAACTATTACCAGAATACCCAATACAGGTCAACTTCGTAAAAAATTCATTTTCAACCCTTATATCATTACAATTATTATCATGAATGAAGGGAATTACAGACTATTTAAACCATTTTGTTTTTAGTAAATATTTTATATATTACTTGACCTCCAGAAATAATACCTAAATTTTGAATTCCGTTTGTGTGCGTAAATAATATTGACCGAATTGTGTGGAATAGTTAATCGTAATTTTTCAAATCTTGTAAATAAAGAATTCATTTTGAAATGAAAAGATCATATTAATTAAGTGCTACTATTTGGGATTTTTGATGGTAGTACTGAAAAATGAAATTAAACCCTTGAACACGTGCTCACATTGGTAATTAAGAAAAAAATGGATTGTTTGCTTTTGGAAAGGTGTAGCCGTTGAATATTTACAATTGGAAGTCAATACACTTCTTTCTAATAGTCTTAATCAAACATTTGTAATCTCCATAGCAATTAAAACAAAACTATAATTAAATAATGTAATTGCTGCAATTATTAAACATAGAAACATGATACACGAAGCTATAATTAGTCTAAGTAATTAAAACATTACAAGCAAAAGTTCACCTAAGTGTTAAATGGAGTATTAATTCTGTCATGATGAAATAAACAGCGTTTCTTATTAGTTACAGTGCTTTTGCCGTTCGTGGAATGAGGAATGCGCAAATGTTTGTTCTGCGGTACTTAATCTCAATCAAACATGCCTCCCTCGCAAGGATATATTTACCTATGTAATACTTTATAAATATTTGCTGATACTTTTACACTGATTTGTTTTTTATCTTTCCTCCCCTTATTCTGAATCTGGTACCTTCACAATGTTTATTTTGTATTACGTTCCCTATGTGTTTACTACATTAATACTTGATTTAGGGAACATTATATTAAATATATTTAACGAAATTGATTCTTTTGCGAATTTTAAATTTAAAAAAACGCACGTATTATAACCAACTCGTATACTTGAGGAAACCTGTCAGTTCGAGAATTGTATTACAATTAATTACGTCCAATATTGCATATTTGTTAGATTAATCCTGATTGGTTATTGAATGCGTGATTCTTCATTAATCGCGTGTATTGGTATTGTGAGATCAAAAAATGAAATATTTAGAGTAAGTCTTGATTCTAAACTACTATTGGTGACGAAAATGGGATACTGGGTTTGAAAGTTAATAATTTTATTATCAATTTATACCAATTCTGACAATAAAGTCCGGTGAATAATCCTGCAACATTAACGTAGATGAAATATTAACTAAAGTTACCTCACTCTCCTTCGAAATAGTCACCTCCCATAACTATCCAGCGCTGAAACCTGCTATCATGTATAGCAGGCTTGAAACTTTTCAAGAAGGCTTCTTTTGGGGCGGAGTTCAAAAGCCTCGGCACGTTTCGTTGTATGTCAGATATATGGTCAAATCTCTTTCCTTTTAAAGCGAGTTTGAGTCGTAGGAATATGAAGACGACTGGAGGATTGAGATCTGGCGAGTATGGTGGATGTTCAATTTGCACCACTCCCTTTTTTGCGAGGAACTGTTTGACTTTGACTGTGTAAGGGCGAGCATTGTCGTGGACAATAAACCATGAACCTTGTGCGTACTGGTGTCGTACTCTGCTTAGATGTTTTATGAAACGGTTCAAAATTTTAATGTACCTTGCACATGCTTCCAGGAAATATATAGCAGATCTCTGCGGTGCATAGTTATGAGAGGTGACTATTTCGAAAGACAGTGAGGTAACTTTCGTTAATATTTCATCTACTTTAATGTTACAGGACTATTTGCCGAACTTTATTATCAGAGGTTGTATATTAAATTTTTTTGGATTGGAGCCTATAATCTGGAATGGCTAGAAACTGGCGAGCAGATAAAGATCATATTATGTTCGTTTCTGTATTTAAAAAGAATTGCGAAAGATTTCCGAATTTCGTAGTAGATTATCAAAATTGTTAATATAAATACATACATGTGTAGATAAGTTCTGTGGAATAGTTAGCGTAAAATAATAATTTTTATAACAATTGTCGTAGCAAATGTATAGTGTACAGATCACTTCATATGCTTTATATTACAAAATAACATACTACTATTTTTATTCTACAAATATACATGTTTTAAATGGAAATAATTTAAAATATATTTCATTGTTTTTTTACAGGTAATTATTGATTTTACAAGATGAGTACACCTAATGATGATAAAAAAGATATAGAATTAGAAGAAAGAGAAAAGAAAATGAACGAAGAGAATAAGGCGCATAACAAGATTTCCAAGGCGGAAAATGAAGACGGGTCGGCGGATAAGGAGGCGGAGGCCTTCGGGAAAATCAAGGCTGACAACATTAAAGAGGTGAAGCCTAAGAAGATCCCTACCGGCGGAATTCTAATGCCCGGCTTCTTCACCAGAAGCAAATCTAAGGAAAGATGTAAAGTAAGTTAATAAATAATTATATTTTTCATTTTACGAAAATCTGATACTCTAAACAACAAGAGATTAAACATCTCCATAACTACGAACTTTCATTATTCTATTCTTTTTTGAGGGAATTGTATATCAAAAGTTGAATTTAAAATTATTTATTATTATTATACAAGACTCATACCAAAGGGGTTTTCATTATAAATTGTTTTCAATATTGGTTCTTTTGATTTAAAAAAAAAAGTGTAAATTAGTTTCTTTTAGAGGAAAAATACTTTACAGAAACATATGCTTATTTATTTTCTGTGCAAATAAGAAATCGGGAAAAAATAAAACTTCTATTTTAACAAAGATAGGTGATAACATTGGGGTAGTTACAATAAAAAGTGTTAGACATCTAGTAGGTTTATCTTGTATTTGATTCTCTTTTTTCACTTGGTGACAACGTATTATCTAGTAGGTTAGCATTTTATATGGTTAATATTAGTAGTATTTAAATTATCATTATAGTTGATTAAAAATATTCCAATGATTAAGGTTGCTATTTGAAATTAGATCCTCGCGACGATTATATCTGTTAATAAGATTGTAGACGTGCTCACATGAATAATTAATAGAAAATTGGTTGTTCGCATCTGGCGGAAGGTATGCTGACGGCGAATATTTGTATTCAATTAAACATTTATAGTCTGAGCTTGAGTTAAGTATTATCTTCATTAAATATAGACGGCAAATATTTGGTGGCCGGAATTGCTGCAAAATTTAATAGGGCGTATTGTATGAAGTAGAGATACTGTGGTTGGAGTTAGCTGAAATTCAAAGAAATATTTATTTAAAAAAATAGTTTGTTCTTAATTACTATGTCAAGAGAGACAAATCTCTATTTCTCTTTTTCCTCTTAAATATTAAAATCTTATTTTTTCTCATCTTTCTTTCTCAAGAAAGTTTGGTATATCATTATATCTATTTCAATATATCTCTTAGAACATTATAATTTTTATTTGGATTTTAATAGCATCTCTATTTGGGAATTGTAGAAGTAGTAGCAGTAGCAGTAGTAGTTGTGATTGGCTATCGATCACATGGTCCTTCCATTATGTTATCTGTGTAATTGTGTGGATAAAGTAAATAAATATTTCAATTTTTCTCTATATTTTTCAGTTTTCTATTTAGTTATTTCATTTCTAATATTCTATTTTATTATAGCAACTTATTGTAATTTGGTAATCTCTGTTTCCACCTCTATTGCCCTCTCTCCATCTTCTTTCCTTCTTTCACTCTCTATTTTATTCCTTTTCCTTTTTATCTTTATTCCTCTTTGTATCTCTCACTTTATATTTTAATTCTTTACTATTAAGTGTTGGAATTAATTCGTAGCCTTTTTTTAGAGAAAAATAACAATTTATTTAAAGAAAAAAAAATACATTATTGAAAATACTGCCCATCGCTTGCTACTACTTTTTCCCATATTTCGGGTAGTAGACGGATACTGCTTCGAAAGAACGCTTCGCCCTTGGAGGCAATCCATGAGTCAATCCAATTTTTACAATTTTCATGAGAAGTGAAATTTTCCCCTGACAAACCACGAGCCATCGAACAGGTGGTAGTCCGAAGGGGCAATATCTGGAGAATTCGGCGAGTGGATTAGGACTAATTTTTTACTGGTTTTGCGACGTGTGGTCGTTTGTCGTGCAGTAAAATGACTTTATCATGCTTTTCGCTCGATTCCGGCCGTTTTTCCTTCAATTCACGACTGAAACGCATCAATTATAATCGATAACGATTCCCAGTGATGGTTTCGTTGGGTTGTAAGAGCTCATAATAAATCACACCCTGTTGATCCAACCAAATACAAAGAAGGAGCTTAGACCCATGAATATTAGGTTTTGCCACTGATGATGATGGTTGTCCTGGCTTAACCCATGACTTTCTACACTTAGGATTGTCATAGGTTATAAACTTTTCATCACCAGTAACAATCCGATGTAAAAAACTTTTTCTCTTGTGCCGTTGAAGCAGTAACTCACATGTCAAAAAACGCCTTTCAACGTCCCTCGTTTTTAATTCATATGGGACCTAATTTCCTTCCTTTTGGATCTTTCCCAAAGTTTTAAGGCGTTTTCCTACAGTTGATAAATCAACACTCAAATATGAAGACAACTCTTTAAGAGTTTGAGATGAGTTTTCTTCTAGCAACTCCTGTAATTCAGTATCTTCAAACTTTTTTGGCTGTCCAGATCGTTCCCTGTCTTGCAAATCGAAATCACCACTCTTAAAACGTAGAAACCACTTTCAACCCATTTGCATAACTACAGCATGTTCCCCATAAACTTCTTCCAAAATCCGATGACTTTCCGCAGCACTCATATGAAAGTAATGGAGTAAAACTTCCCGCAAAAACACTTTATTTGGCACAAATCGTGACATATTCAAATAGTTGTAACTTATTATTATTAAAAAGTAGAAATTAAGATGTGTCGTAAAAATAACCCTTAATAACAGCTTGTTTACGATAAATTTGTTTCTGAAGGTAAAAACAGAATACTGTAATACCCACACCATCTCTCGTAAAACGCATTAATTCCAATACCTGATACATCTACATATCTTTCTAACTAGAGAGTGATATATGATCTTAAAATCAGTCTTTACTGTGTTTCTCTATAGATCTTCAAATTTATTTTCCATCTCTATGGAAAATATTGGATTTCCCTCCTCAAAATTTGGGATCCATCGCTTTTGGAAATTTGGGGTCCCCTTTTTCTCTTTTTCTAGGACTTTTAGGAACTTTCACTATATTAGAAACTTGAAATATCTCTTTCCCTATCTCTGGAAATAGTGGAATATCTCTCGTGTAATCGTGGAATTTCTCTTTCTTGGAATCATAAAATGTCTCTTTGATATTCCTGAATCTCTTTTGTTCTCTCTCTCCCTCTGAAAATCGTGGAAATCTCTATTTGTCTTTTGATATAAAATCATCTCTCTTAAAATATTATAATTTTTAACCTGATTTTTTTGAACAAATCAGTTTAGAACCTGAGAATTTTTCCATCTAAAGAGTCTTACGACCACTGTTCAGATGTATTTATCTACTTTACTCGTTCATTTTCTTAAATCCTTTTTAATTATTAATAATTCACTTTTGTGATTTCTTATTAGCCTGTGTAATTTACTTTCCTTGCAGTATTTTTTTCTACTCTTTGTACTTAGTGTTATTCTCTCCATCTTGATTTTTTTCTTTATACCTATCCCCATCGCTATTTCTTCCTACCTTTATCTTTATTATTATTCTACACTTTATCTTTTTCTTGATGTTTTGGAGTGTTCTTGACATTGTGAAATCTTGTAGAATTGTGGAATTTCTTTTTGTTTTTTCTTTTGAAGTAGTGGAATCCCATTGTTAGAATAGTTTGATGTTTTTCATTTCATGGAATCGTATATACTTTTCCTGAGGAAGTGTGGGGTTTGTCTTTTTCTCTTTCTTTTTCCTCTCATTATGTCTTCTCATGGAATTGTATGGGGTGCTTAGATTTTTTTCTTTTGAGACTAATCTCTATTCTTGGACATTTATCTTCATTCTTTTTTGCTATCTCTCTCTATCTCTTGCATCATTATATGACTTAACTGAACATGTAGAAATTGACAGATCCCAAACAAAAAATTGTAATTTTTTGAAAAATAATTATTTTTCTTAATCAGAAATTGGCAATTATTGTATGAATATTTTTTTAATGTTTTCAGGAAGGTGATGATGAGCAAGCTGAAGGTGAAAATACGGAACTGGTCGATAAGGACAAAGACGAATCACTAATGTCACAACAACGTATTAAGCTGCCTAATCCATTTAGGAAATCCAAAGTCATCAGTGAAGATGAAGGTTTGTACAAATTGGTCAATTATTTAACTTATAAAAAAAATCCATGGCAAGCTAAAAAATAAGTTATTTTTATGTGGTTTTCAAAATAAAAATATACAGTCGTCGAGAGCTGACTGCGACTCATGCAATTTCGTACTAAAATAGGTATAGCAATTAATATTATTTTCCTATATAGAATATATAGGGAAAGTATTGTTTTTGTGAATGAGAATATCTGTGAGCACTGTATCTCAAAAAAGAATGATCCATTTGAGATGAACTTTAAACCTCATAGTGTTTGAGAAAAATATAGGGAAAGTACTGTGATGGCCACATCACAATTTTTTGATCTCGTATTATCATCATCATCATCTTAGGATCACTGGGATATATGAAATGAAAGACGGAACATATGTCTGATTCCTCCAATATAGAGCAATTAGTCATAGTAAGTTCTCGGTGGCACGACTATATATCATATAAAATCTAATATCTTTATAAATAAATGGAATATTAAAGAAGTCTGTAACATTTATGTCAAAACAACTACATGAAAGAATCTATTAATCTAGATTTTTTTTAACCTCTTTTTATAATACAATTGTTTAACCACACATTGAACTTTTCATTCTTTAGAAATTTGTATTTGATGCTTTGTTTCTCTTACAATAAAAAAATATTACATTACAAATGGATAGATAAAAATATGTACTTATAATTTTGACGTAAAAGATCTGAGGGGGAGTTCACTCGGCAGAATGTTCTTCCACTCCAGCCCAATGCTGCATTTGAAGTTCTTCAACTGATCCTTTTTGATGAAAGTCGCAGTGTGGTGAAACAATTATGTATAAGAAAAAAAGAAGAAATAAAAATCTAAAAAAACTTATTAGGTTTGTAACCAAAATATGTTATTAGAATTCTGAAATTTTTTATCATCATTTTTCATGTTACAATTATTTCATAACACTGTAGCCTCTTCAGACTTTTAAAGTTATTTATATTTTTTAATAATAGTTCAAAGAAGTCACAGTGTGGTCAAATGATTGTAAAAAAAAGGAAGAAATAAAAGTTTAAAATAACAAATTTATACAACTATTTAACAGAGAAAAACATCATAAATGGTTGCGACCGTTACTATGTGGTAATTCATAATGAACACTGAAAAAAATATTAAAATTACTTTTATAACTTTATACAAGACAAGAAGAAAATGTTACTAACTGAAAAAGCACAGATATAAATTGCATCTCTATTGCAATATGCTATATGCAAATAGTAAGTCTTAAAAATATATTTAGCATTGATTTGTAAAGACGCATTTTTACATAATTTTTGAATTTTAATTCTCTTCTAGGTGAGAAAAATCTTGAACAAAAAGAAAAGAAAGGACTCCGCATCCGTCTGCCTATTGTTTCAGTGTATCCAAAGAACAAGGGCGGTGACCAGAATCTCGAAAAACAGACAAAAGCTGGCCTGGCGTCTATGGAAACCCTTGATGATGGTGACAAGACGGCCGATAACAAAAACGACGATTCTAAAAACGTACGTAAACTGAATTTGCAATTAATAATTATTACCAAAGGAGAAAACAGTTGTTATTGTTATTAAATTATGTTGACTGAAACTAATTTGGTCTATTATTATTCAGGATATTGTAAAATTTTCTTCCAATAAATTAATCTAGAATGTTTAGATAATTAAATTTAAAATTAAATGATGGAAAACAAGTTGATATTATGGTATACTTTACTCTCGTCTGTAAGCTTGTAACGTTTAATCAATCATATTTAAAGAAAATGAAGGAGAATATAAAAAATAATTCAATCAGTTCTTGACAAAAAATGGAAATCATTTAAATTTTAAACCTATTTTAAAATACAAAACCTATTTTGATTTCATTATTTATATGATTATGATGTAAATAAATTTAATAGGAGTATATTAAAATTATTAGTACAATACATTTGTTTAAAATCAATGAATTATTGTTTCAAAACTGCAAATTATGGAATTTATTTATTTTGGCAGATCTGTTACATCAAATACTGTTATTCATTGTTTTTATAATTTTATCATTAGTTTACTTGTTAGTGTTGCTACATGGTAATTAATGATAAAAACGAAGCTGAAACACTTTTATGCTTTTACCAGTAAAAAAAATAGTAACTGTCTAAAGTATGTGAACAACTTGCAATATTTTCAATTATAATTAAAATATCTGTTTAATTCTTACTTTTTTCTTCATTACAAGATGTAACCCTTCATTAAACAAAAGTGCTATTTAAATATTTCAGAAAGATCTAGAAAAACAAGAAGAGGAGTTAACGTGCAATCAAAAAATTAAGGCCTACAGATTAGCAATAAGTGAGTACTGATATTTTATATATACTTTTGGATAAAAATCTACTCTTATTTAGTTTATAACACCAATGCTAAAATTTCCCTTTCTTTTTCAGGTGCCTTGTTGATTTTTGTCCTCCTGGCAATAATAATAATTGCAATCGTTCTCCCCACTGTCAACGACCCGTACATCAACTTGAAAGATGGCAGATACACAGAAACGATAACTAGTTGCGGCGCCGTCGAAGGGTAATCTTATAAGTATTTATTCAACCGAAAATTCCAATATAAATTTTGTAGATTATTGGACGATGGGGCCGTTGCCTTCAGAGGAATACCGTACGCCCGTCCGCCGATCGGTGATTTGAGGTTCCGGCCCGCGCAACCTCTTAATGATATAAATTACTGTTGGAACGGAACACTTATAGCGCACAACGCGACTGATACATGTTTGCAAATATTAAGTAATGGAACGACGACGGGCGTTGAGGATTGTTTAACACTGGATGTCATTACGCCTTACGTGCGGTATGATTCGCCGTTGCCCGTTGTCGTGTTGATCGGTGCGGAGAGTTTTATTGGTGGATCGCCTGGAAAAATGAGACCTTCGACTAGATATGCCAGGTAAATAAAATAAGCTCTTAGTAACTTATATAATATATAAATTATTACCATACAAAAGTTGGATGTAACAATTTTTTATATGAAACTAATGAAATTTGGTGAAGGTAAACACTATTTTATTCTTGACAAAGATTTCTAATTTTACAGCTAAGTTTGAAATGTACCAAGTATCTAAGCCTCCATCTTCATTTCAAATTTACAGGGATTGTAATTCAAATAAACTCGATTCTGGCACAAATATTTTTTAATGGAATGAGGGAACTTCATTACTTTGAATGAAAAGAATTATTAAAGGGAAATTTCATATAGTTTTATTTATAACTTTAGCAAAAAGGACACCTTTATTAATAAGGGTTTAGAAATATATATTATTTACGTTTGTATTCTTTTCTTTTTGATATCTTTTTATTATAAAATGAATGTTTTTTTTAATGGAAGACATCACCAATTATGATAAATACTGAATGAAAACTGCCAACTTGCAAACTTACTTCTTGTATATTTATAGCCTCTGCCACTAATAATGTTTGTGTATCCTCAGGAATACTCAATACCAGGTAAAATATTGTAAACAAATTTTGTCCTACCGAAAAAAATTCTGGAAGAAACGCCTATTTTGACCAGAGGAATCCTGCTAATGCAGTGAAATATGTCCACTTTACATAGGAGAATCTGCCTGTTGTCAAAATTTTAGGGTGCTTAACACCCCAGGGTTTTTTGTTGTTTTTTTATGAGCGTAGAGGAAATCTGACTATTATCGATTAAAGCACTCTTCCGAGATTACTGTTATGACTAGTCTAAGACTAAGATTTAGGGTCTGCTCATATCTGCAGTTTTTTAAACGTACAAATTTAAAATATTTTTAATTTAAAGTATTATTAAGTATTATTATTATTAATTTATAGCCTTTAAAAATTCTGAGAAAACGCCATAAATTAGATAGAAAATTTTAGAAAGTACAAACCTAAATTCATCAGTGAAAAGAAATTTAAAGAAAACACAAATATTAAATTTTATTCAATAATTCAATCATTTAAAATCAATTAATTTATAAATTATTCATTTTTTAATTCTTTACAATTATTTATTATATAATTTTCATGTAAATGCTATACTTTTTGATAGGACACAAAAAACATTTTTACATTCTTTCAAAAACCATAATATTGAATACAAGTTGAAAAATTTGGTAAATTGATTTTAGTTTTTAAAGAAAAAGATATGTGCACTGAGTACAAAGTGTAAAAAAGAAATAAATTTATTAATAATGACTTTACGTCGTTTCGTGATTGTTTATAAGGGCAATAGTACTTCATTGTAATATTTTTACTGAAGATCTAAAAAGTTTAAGATTTTAAGGAAACAAACGTTATATTTTAGGTCCAGAGATGTACTTTTTGTGAGGCCAAACTTTAGGATGGGCGCCTTGGGATTTTTAGCCCTGGACATTTTAACAAAAGATGAGTATCCTCATACGAGTGGAAATTATGCATTGAGTGATATAATCGAAGCCTTAAAATGGGTTCAGTTAAACATCCAGCATTTCGGCGGAGATCCCAGAGCTGTTACACTCTTCGGCCATCAAGCTGGTAAATAAAACCATTTTTTTTTAACAATTATTCGCATATTAAATTATGTGAACATTTTAGGCGCAACATTAGTAACGGCATTAACAACCATCCGAGGGGCAGAAAAATTATTCGCCCGCGCGTGGGCGACATCTGGAGGAACTTTATTCCCCAAAAAACAACTTCCCGATTCGGAAATTGATAACAAAAGCTTTCTAGAGGCCACGGGTTGCAAAGATGTGGAATGTCTACGAGAGATGGATCCTGAAAAGCTGACGAGCGCAATTGAAGATACGTGGAGAAAACCGCAACCTGATTTGCCGTCCCCATCCGAAATACCAGACAAAAGGCACGAATGGTTGGTACTAGATGGAAAATTTTTGCAGGAACATCCGTCGACGGTTTGGGGATCAGAACGCGGCTTACCAGTTAAGTTGGTAATAGGTACTACCGCGCACTGTGGTGCATCCACAAAATTGCTTATGCGACATAAGGAATGGACGGAAGATTTGATTTCCCATCATGTAAGAAAATCTGCATTAGGCAAGTTGAATGTATCAGAAGAGGCTTTAGAATTATACCCAAAAACATACAAAGGTTTAAGCCAAATGATATCTGATATACGCACTGTTTGTCCATTGCTTTCATTATCCGCACAAATGCGGAATACTTCATTTTACGTGGTGACACAAACACGTGGCGAGCAAAACATTTCAGACGTCGATTCCGACATTGAGGCTATTTTTGGTCGGTACGAACCCAAGACGCCGGAGCAAAGAAGGTACGTATCCGCCATTCAGCAGTTCTTCTACCACTTCATCTGGCACGGAACGGTCCAAACCGAAAACCATGGCAGAATCTTGGTAGTCGGACAGGACGTCCTTGCAGAGCAGAATTACTCGCATTGTGATTTCTGGACGAGCAAGAACGTCGTGCCCAATTACGCTCAACTAGATTAAACCTGCATTGTGCTGTATAAAAAATTATTTTAGCTTCTAAGCCGTTTTATTTATGACATATCATTGTATGTATATATTTAAGGGTTGCAATTCCCGCTTTTTGTGACTCTTATTGGAAAGCTTTAAGGGTTAAGTGTTTTAATTTTAGGTTATGTAACCTTAAAGTATTTTAGATTATATTTAAAGATTATTTTTCAAGGGTTATTGTCTTGTATTTTTTATGTGATGAACATCCCATGTGTTTTAAATTGAATTGAACTAGGCCAATACATTTTGGAATAAGTTTGAATTTAAATTGATACAGACTTAACCCTTAACTGTGAGCTACTTAAAGAACTAAAAGACTGCTACAAGAACATGCCAAAAAATGCTCTTTAAAACGCATTATTTGATCTCTGGACTTTAATGTATATAAGCGCGTATACAATTGAATTTTATATTTTGCGGACGAGGATTTTTGTGTGCAGAATTGATTTTTTTATTCATACTATATAAATTAGTGTAAATTATGATTTTACTTTTATATATTTATACAAGGAGATACATTAGAGGATATATTTAAGTATATTTTGTAAGTAGTTTTTCCTATTTATATGCATGTACCGATTATATATAAAGGTCCAATTTTTATCCGTAATTTATATATATATAATATAAATATATTCTTGAAAACCTGTATATTACTCATGGAAACTGTATTATAAAATGAAATTTTTGGTGGGTGGGGATGTCTGGAAGTTGTCGGCCAATTTGTGTATATATTATATTAATTTTATAATTGTAGTTTTAATATACAAGATTATTCATTAAATAAATTAAGTGTAGCTTTGAGTTTTTGTCTGTGTTAAACCTTTATATGGTGTCCTATATGGGTCATTCTTTTACAAATCGTACACCTATTTTGACTTCATGATTTGGATTCGCCAGAAAATTTTTGTATCACTTGTATACACAAAATAAGCCGACACCTATAACGGGAATTCGTTCGTAAATGTGTATTTTTCAAAATATGTAAATTTTGCGTTTTGATAGTTTGCTGGATTCTCTTACATTCAAAATTCATTATCTCCGGTTCTACTGAACGGATCGTTCCCGTTCTTCTACCAGATTACACCTCGTTATATCAGCTTTTTAGTTGCATACTAACAATATATTTTTAGTATCATTTAATATAAAATAATAACAATTGAATTGTTAAAATGAAGTTTTCATGCTGATACCCAGAACGTATACAATTTAAAAAAATACCATGTATTCGCTATTTCTTAATATAAAAGACCCATGTTTGAAAAAAGTGGGGTCTCTTTTCAGTCAGAAGATATTAAATATTATATAGCGCGCGGCGTGTAGCGCGCCCCGTTCAAATGCCGCCGCGCGACTCACCCATGCAGTTGCTTTTGAACAATTCTTCTATTATATTATTAATTCAGAATGTGAATAGAATATACACTGCGGGCCAAAAAAACGTTTTGCTTTTATATTTTTTTCTGTGATCGGTCTTATGCAATGGTATGTCAACGTCCCTTTCACCGTTATGGCCATTTTAAATCTTGCCTCTAATTTTATTTCTTCTTCATTATATTCTTTATTTTCTACAAATGCTAATGAAATATTAGGGAGAAACTCTTTCGGGGTTTGGATTGGATTGCTTATTCTTTGAAGACTACTTCTAGCAGCCACCTTTTCAAAGTCCCACCCAAGGCATCACACGTACCTTTGCCGTGGGAAGTTGGAAAAATATGTTTTTAGTCCCATTTAATATAAAATAATAACAATTTAATTGTTCAAATGATGTTTTCATGCTTTTACCCAAAACGTATACAATTTAAAAAAATACCAGGTATTCGCTATTCTTTAATCTAAAAAACCCATGTTTGAAAAAATTGGGGTCTCTTTTCAGTCAGAAGATATTAAATATTTTATAGCGCGCGTCGTGTAGCGTGCGCCCCACCCAATCGTGTCTAAGCTTGTAATCAGCCGTACTCGGCACGCTACGATACAATTTATTGTTTGAATCAACAAGGGTTTGGATTTTATTGGAACTTCACCTATTAAAAAGAAGAAAGTTTCCCAGAAGTTCTATTCGATGGAAAGAATGGGCTTTTCGAAAAATACATCATTTTCCTTCCGCTGCACATGATCACTGTTGCGAGAAAACTGTCATAGAAGAATGAATCTTAGCCGATCCTTGGCCGAAGAGCCATCCGTCAATAGAGAAAGAAGTAGTTGATTTAATAATCAGCTTTTATGAATTCGATGAGAATAGTCGCATGATGCCAGTACGAAAAGATTATGTTTCGGTCAAAATAGATAACAAACGCATTCACGTGCAAAAGCCATTACTATTAGTGAAAGAACTTCATCAATTATTCAAGGAAAGTTACCCACAAGCCAAATGTAGTTTTTCCAAATTCGCATCTTTGAGACCAAAACATTGCGTACTAGAAGGTGCATGTGGAACCCATTCTGTATTGGTGCTATTCATGAAAATGTAAAAGTATTAATCGAAGGATCGAATGTTAAAAACCTGACGGCTGATACTCCGAACCCAATGAAGACTTATCATGACTGTTTGAGACGTATGATTTGCGTTGAAACAGCAACAAATTGTTATTTTGGAACGTGCTCTGAGTGCCCTGGTGCAACACATCTAATCGACAAATTAGAAAACATTTTCGAATATAATTATATTGACGAATCTTACAAACAATAGTCGAACGTCGATAGGACTACTATGCAAGTTATGATATCCTCAATTGACGAATATTTAGAAAAATTAAAGACCGGTTTAGAAAAATTACTTCTGCTTTCATACCTTGTAAGTAAACAGAATGATTTTATGAAGAATAAAAAAAAAGAGCTGACAGAAAATGAATGCATTTTAATCTGCGATTTTTCTGAGAACTATGTTTTTGTTGTTCAAGATGCTGTACAAGGTATTCACTGGAATAACAACCAGGCAACAGTGTACCCATTTGCAATCTACTAAAGGCACGATGAGGGCGAAACCCGAATGAAAAGTTTCGTAATAATATCTGAATTTGACGAATAAAGCACTAATAACCTTTCTTTACAATTTTATTTGATTTACCATTGATAATGGTCACTTTGTGTCCTAAATGTACATTTGGTAAATCAAATAAAATTGTGAAGAAAGGTTATTAGTGCTTTATTCGTCAAATTAATTTGATCTTCACTAACTCAATCAACCAATTTAATATCTGAATGTTTGCATCATGATACCATTGCCGTGCATGTGTCAAGAAAAGCTTAAAAAAAATTGAAAAAATTACATATTTTTCTGATTGGGTAAGTGCGCAGTATAAAAACAGAAAAAAAATTGTTAATCTCACTCATCATCTAAAAGATTTTAGTTTAGCTGTAGAGTGGCACTTTTTTCCAACTTCCCGCGGCAAAGGTACGTGTGATGCCTTGGGTGGG
Organism: Ontholestes murinus; assembly: GCA_963969525.1. Taxonomy (NCBI): domain Eukaryota; kingdom Metazoa; phylum Arthropoda; class Insecta; order Coleoptera; family Staphylinidae; genus Ontholestes; species Ontholestes murinus. The sequence continues at coordinate 83,060,963 of OZ018387.1, forward strand.
ACTTTGAAAAGGTGGCTGCTAGAAGTAGTCTTCAAAGAATAAGCAATCCAATCCAAACCCCAAAAGAGTTTCTCCCTAATATTTCATTAGCATTTGTAGAAAATAAAGAATATAATGAAGAAGAAATAAAATTAGAGGCAAGATTTAAAATGGCCATAACGGTGAAAGGGACGTTGACATACCATTGCATAAGACCGATCACAGAAAAAAATGTAAAAGCAAAACGTTTTTTTGGCCCGCAGTGTATATTCTATTCACATTCTGAATTAATAATATAATAGAAGAATTGTTCAAGAGCAACTGCATGCGTGAGTCGCGCGGCGGCGTTTGAACGGGGCGCGCTACACGCCGCGCGCTATATAATATTTAATATCTTCTGACTGAAAAGAGACCCCACTTTTTTCAAACATGGGTCTTTTAGATTAAGAAATAGCGAATACATGGTATTTTTTTAAATTGTATACGTTCTGGGTATCAGCATGAAAACTTCATTTTAACAATTCAATTGTTATTATTTTATATTAAATGGGACTAAAAAATACTGTCAAAATGCGACTAAAAAGCTAACATAACAAGGTATAAAATGGCGGAAGAATGGGAATGATCCGTTCAGCAGAACCGGAGATAATGAATTTTTAATGTTGGTGAATCCAGCAAACTATCAAAATGTTAAATTTAAATATTTTGAAAAATACACATTTACAGACAAAATCCCGATATAGGGGTCGTTTAAATTAATAAGAAGATGCTGAAAAAAAAATTGTGTGTAATTTAAAAATGTGATAATTTTTTTTTTCTCAAATCCGTACGATTTATAAAAGAATGACCCATATGCATATTTTTGTTCTATCATTTATTCACTTACAAAATGTTTTGATGTATTTACTTTGGTATGTTCATTTACATATTTCAGATATATTACTTTATTAACTTTATGAAATTATATTTATAGATTTTATAATCTAATTGCATGCATATGTTTTATTTCAGTTCAAGGGTTATATCTTTAGATAGTCAGTTCATGTTTCTAGATACAAACTGCTAATTTGATCAAAACTATAATCATATATACTTTTAGCCCAGTGAGTGATGAGAAATATATATTGATATTCTGTTCGGTGTTTCACACCCTTCTACTTTTTTATGTCGGCTGACAAGTTAGAGATTTACAATTAATTTTATGTCAATACCTAATAGTTCATTTTAGGTAGGTGGTATTTTCCTGCATACAAATATCTATCGTAATATGCTTCATTAATTAAAAAATGAATAAACTAAGAAAATTATATTATTAAATAAAATATTTGGCTGTAAAACTTTAAACAAACTGTTTTGTCATATTCCCAGGTAATTAAAACTTGTATGCAGCACCAACATTGTAGCTTTGGCGGTCTAGGAGCAAGAACAAGCTAGACAGCACCCTAATGCCTGCTGACTTAAGAATAAGGGACTACAGGACAATGTCAATGGTAGTAGTTAAGGTCTTAAAATTATTAAGTTTAATATATCCACTACCTAATCCTAAACATAACTCTCTTCTGCATCTATAAAGCACATTTCAAAATATTGAATTGAAATCAGTTTCTTAAATCTTTAATATATTTTATTGATGTCTTGTAAACTTTTTAAGTAAGGCCACATAAAAAATTAAAAGAATTATATCTGGAGATCTTGAAGGTGAAAAGGGTGACATATAATATTCAGGGGAATGTCTTCTGGATAATCATTTAATTATTACACAGTTAAGTTTCACAAATTGTGAATTATGTTTTTAAAAAGATTTATTTTTCTATTTCCTAATGGATTACAACATGTTTACTTTTCAAGAGCCAGAATTATACTGTTAATTGTGGGAGCGCAAAATGTAGCGTTTGGAAAAAACTGCATGATAAGATGCGGCGTAGCTGCCCTGGAATCTGCTTATTCCGCTCCGCGGATGACACGTGCGGGATATAATTCCTCCCTCCTTAGGTTTGAACGTCCACGTTCAATTTGGCAAAGGGTGGATATTTTGAGTGTCCTCTTGATTTGGATCAGCCATCTCGATTCGAATGATTTTTCTTGGTTTGCAGAAAAGGTCGACTATGCGGCTTCTGAATTTGATGATCATGATAATGGTGAACACTAACGACAAATTTGCAAAGCTTGTAAATCCATAATGAATGATGTGAACCAGTGGTTCCAAATGTATGGGTTGCCGTTCCAGCTCCTCAGCTTCTTGTTGGAGAATTGCTGGGTTTTTAAGGAATGCGGTATATCGGTATCTCGTATGTAGGTATAGTGTTCGCGTATATTGATTTGCCCAATATAATTCTGCAAGATGAACTGACGATATTTGTTCCTTGGATCCATTTTCTATTTAGCTGTCCATGACAATCTTCAATTATTTCTTGTTTCTTCTTCATTAGGGTCAATAATTGTCTATTTCGTAACACAGAGACAATTGGATAGTCATTAACAATTTTTGTAGTTTGGCACTTGTCAATGTTCGATGGGGTACAGTCTTCTAGTTCCGGTTGTTGTAGACACGGTAATGGTATGGAATGTTTGGCAGTCCTCATTGGTCCAGTAATTTAAGTCATTGATTTCGATTAAAAATGATTTTGGTGGAATGATTGCAATATTTTGGTAATTAGGTACAGGATAGATTTGGGAATAATTTGCAGAGAATGGTTTCAGGATGGGTATTTTGAGTAGAAACGTAATTGCTTCATCTGTTCCTATATCAATTAATTTTGATAATTCTAGAATTTTTAGTAAGTGAGTGTTGTCAATAGGCAATAATTGCGTTGGATTGTAAATTTTTAATAAGTAATTTTGCACGTTTAAAAGTTCATCGACATTTAATAATTCTAAATCAGGTATTTGTTTCCATGCCAGACTGATTGCTCTCTCAAGTATTTGTAATGTTTTTAATAAACGTTCTGATTGATATACCTCGTTTTGTAAAAGTGTTCTGGTGTCTTCAATGAATTATAGATTTTCAAGAAAGAGTTTTGTTTTATTTATATTTGACATTAAAATTTCTAAGTCAGAAGAATATCTTTTTGATAAGTGATTTGCAAAAGTAGTTAATTTATTTATTTGCTCTAGTTCAGAATTTTGGTTGTCATGTAATTTTTGTAAATTGTCATTAAAGTTATGTAGATCGTCTTCATCAAGATTTCCGGTAATGAATTTGATTGCTTTCCCTACAATGCTCTTTTAGATTTATAATTGAATTTTCTTAATAACAATTCAATTTCTTTACAGTTTGATAAAAGTTGTTTATGAATTTCAAGAGTTAGTTTATCGATAGAGGCTTCGTTTTGTAAGGTTTCAGCTTTTGCTAGTAGTTGCTCAAATCCTATTTCTAATTGTGTTGTGTTTATAGAAAATTATGGTAATGATCAAGAAATTTCACTGGTTCGATATGTTCTTGAAAATAGCCGTTGTTATCAATCGGTTTGACCTGAAGGGCCTGGTTGTGGGGAACTTCGGTCATCAGAATTAGGAATCTGTAAAGAAGATGATTTTCTTAGCCGTTTCAGTTTTTGAACATGAGATGTAGTATTTCTGGATTTTTGAGTTTTTCCAAATATTTTATTCGATTCTTGTTTTTCAACTGTTATTTTTTCGTATTTGGGGTCAACTTTGCTAGGTTTGTTTCGGTTTACGTAAACGTCGCGATTTTCTACATTAGGTGGATCGCCACGGATTTCGTTGCGTTTTTCTAAAATGTTTTGTGCTAATTGTTTATTCTTTTGGTATACTTGATCGTAAAATGGTAAAATTTCTTGTTTTCTCTTTTCGTTATATTGTTCGTCATGTCTAAATCGAATTCTGGATTTTTTTCATAAGGGCCGTATAGTGAGTAAAAGGGTGAAAATCCAGTAGATGAATGAATTGATTGATTGTAAATTGAAACTGCCGAAATCATTAAATTTGACGGAATTTCGTTAGGGTTTTTAAGTTTTAAAATTCTTAATTTTTCTAATATGGTTGAATGAAATCTTTCTACAGGAGAATTGGAACTTGGATTATTTACTGTCGTAAAGTGAAGTTCTATTTTATTTATTTTACAAAATTCTTTGAAAGTATTGTTTTGAAATTCACGCCCCTCATCACACACTATTCTTTGTGCAATATTATGGTGAGAGATGTAATGTCTTAATTTATTTAAAACTGTTAAGCTGGTACCATTTTTTATCCAATACGCTTGTCCGTATCGTGAGAATAAATCGATGATCGTAAGAAATTTAGAATTTTGGAAAGAAAACGTGTCTATGTGTAAAACTTCTAATGGTTTTTTGGCTAATAATGGTCCTGAAAATTTCAATTTATATGGGTGTCTTTCATACTTTGATTGTAAAAAGACTTCGCATTTATTTATTACATCTGTTATAGTTTGTTTCATGTTTGGCCAGAAGTATTTTTCTTTTAAATGATTGTAAGACTCAGTTATGCCATTGTGATTTGAATCGTGGTATTCCATAACAATATCCTTTTGTTGTTCGTCGTTTATAAGGTCGATGGATCGTTTATTGCAAATGAAGAATTAAACAGTATCATTAAAATTATTTTTAGAAAGATTTTCGAATGGACGTCTAAGTTGTTTATATATTATATTATTTATTATAAATAAATTGCATAGTTTGAATTTGGTTTTATGGTTTCTTTAATGAATGTCAAAAGATCTTGATCGATTGAATTTGCTGTGATCGTTACTCTGTAGTTATTTTTATTAAATGGTTTGGTAAAGCGATTTTTGTAGGTTTCGCCTATATCAAAAATGATTCGATTAGAAAATATATTTAAAGATTGTTCTGAAATTGGAATTGTTTTGCCGTTATCACCGTCGGTTGAATGTACAGTACCACTTTTTTCAGTTAATGATTCTAAATTTTCGAGTATTTCTGAATATTCATTTAGGTTTTCTACTTGGGAATTGATAATACGTTCTATATCTTCGTCGTTAATAGCGGGTAATTCATTGATGTTTGCGATTACGGATTCGTTATCGTCTTCAGTATTATGGATCTCTATTCTAGATAGAGCGTCTGCTACTTGATTTTCTTTACCTTTTTTGTAAATTATTGTAAAATCGAACTCTTCTAACTTTAACTTCCATCGTACAAGTCTCGAATTGGGTTCTTTAATTTTATAAAGCCAAACTAGCGGGTTGTGATCGGTTTCGATAATGAATTTTTGTCCAAAAAGATAAGGTCTGAAGTGTTTGGTTGAGTCTAAAATTACTAAGAGTTCTCTTTCGATTGTTGAGTAATTTTTTTCGGCGGAATTTAGAGTTCTAGAGTAATAAGCAATGGGTCGGTTTAATTGAGATAAAACTCCTCCTATTGATACATTTGAGGCATCGGTCGTTAATTTAAATTGTTTATTAAAGTCAGGATATGCAAGAATTGGTGCATTACAAAGCAGTTCTTTGCATAATTCAAAAGCTTGAATATATTCTGGATCTGAAATATTGATTTTGGAACCTTTTTTCAAACACTTAGTTAATGGGGATACGACTTTGGAATAATTACAGATACATTTTCGATAATACCCTGTTAATCCTAAGAATGACTTGATTTCTTTGATCGTTTTTGGTAATGGGTACTTTGTTACAGCTTCTGTTTTTGATGGGTTAGGTTTAATACCATCTGGTGTGATAACATGGCCCAAAAAGGATACTTCTTTTCTTAGAAATTCACACTTATCGAGTTGTATTTTTAGATTAAATTCTCTCATTTTGCAGAAGATTAATTTGAGATGATTAATATGATCTTGTAGGGATTTTGAAAAGATGACAATGTCATCCATGCAGACAAAATAAAATACATGTAAGAATTCTCGAAGGACGTTGTCCATAACGCGTTGAAATGTGCTAGGAGCATTCTTTAGACCGAAGGGCATTCTTAGATATTCGTAATGTCCATGATTTACAGAAAATGCGGTCTTTTCAATTGAGTTGGGATGTATTTCAATTTGGTGAAAACCTTGGGCTAGGTCAAGGGTTGTAAAGTAAGTACACTTGCCCAAATTATCTAGTATTTCTTCTATACGTGGAAGGGGGTATTTATCTTCTATTGTATTTTCGTTTAACTTTCGATAATCTATTACCATTCTAAATTTTTTCTTCCCGGAAGCGTCTGTCTTTTTCGGAACAATCCATACGGGTGCACCGTAGGGCGAAATGGAGGGTCTAATTATTTTATCATTTAATAGTTTTTCAATTTGATTATCAATTTCTTGTTTCATACCGTGAGGGTGTCTAAAAGATTTTACATAAATTGGTTCGTCTGTCTTAGTTCGTATTTCGTGTTTAACTGCGTTACTAAATGTCAAATCGCAATTTTCGTTATAAAATATATCGGGAAATTGTTTACAAATTCGAGTAATCTCGCCTTTTTCTTCTAAATTTAGGTGTTGTGTTCTTATTAAATTTGAAATGTTGGTTTTGGGTCTTAGGGGGTTCATTAATTTCGTGATTTAAAAAAGGGGTGACGTCGATACGTTCATTACAGTTTAAATTTACTTCTAATGTCTCATCTAAGGGTAACATGCAAAAGCCATTTTTTGAAACAGCAAGGCACTCTGGAATAAAATATTCTTCAGATAATTTTGTAGGTGGAATAATAACTTCACCGTTGTTTAGTGTAACAGGAATCTTTACATAATTTTTTTCGTTAATTTTCTGTGGAGAAATTGTTTCTTTATTAAGTTCTAAATAAAAGGGAATTTTAATACCATTCAGTTCTAAAGTATTATCCTTATAGTTTATAGTCGCATTTAATTTTTCTAAATCAGAGCTACCTATTAGAGCGTCGAATTTTTTATGCCAATCAACTACGTGTAAGTGTATATCGGATGATATACCAAATTCACGAAGAATTGGGAATTTTAAATTATCTTTACAATTAATTTGATTTCCTAAACCAGAAACAGTAAATGGTTTTTCATAAAAATATTGTGAGAATTTCTCGCAAGCGGGTTTTGAATTTATTACAGAATTTGTTGCACCTGAATCTACTAAAATGGTTAAATCTAAATCTGGCAAATAAATGAAAGGCAATTTTGATTTGATTTTGATGGAATTTAAATCTACGTTCCTGATGTTTCTATCGGAGAGGCCGGTATACGAAAATTTTCAGAATTTGGTTCATAATTGTTATCGTCGTGTATTTCTAATTCATCGTTTAATGTGTCTAAAAATTGAGATTGGTCTTCATAATTTTCAGAAGGATTCGTTTCTACGTTATATAGCTCTTCGACAATTACCTGTTGTTTTGGTCTTGAATAATTTGGCGTTTGATGACTTTGTATTTTAGTTTGAACAGACATTGGAGTTGGTTTATTTATTCTAGACATGCTAGAACTGCATGATAAGATGCGGCGCAGCTGCCCTGGAATCTGCTTATTCGGCTCCGCGGATGACACGTGCGGGATATAATTATACTATAACCTCTTTTCATTATGAATTCCTTTATAACCAACACTCTCTATAATATATTTATTGACCATTCTACATCTACATGGGTGTTAGCCTTTTAACAAGTTAACTTTGGCCGAAAGGATGTCCAATTATCTTACATCCCAGGGATTTCTAACATTAGATCATTATCCAGATTGTGTTGGCATTTGTAATGTGGTCTTCTTATTTAATAAAAAATGTAGCCCATCTGCACCATTATTCTATCTTTTAAATTGTTATTTTTACATTTCTTAAACGATGCTGTTTGTTTTGTTATGCCTACATCTTTGTTGTTTTCTTCTACCCCTAAATTCTTCAAGAAGACGCTATTTTTTTCTATTTGTATGTTTTACGGCTTTTGCTGTTGAATTTACAATCAGTTCTTTAATATTCTCTTTATTATTGTGTATTGTTATTGTTTTGCAGATCAATATTCTAGCGAATAACTTGGTTTCCTCTTCTTTCCAGTTTTTTTTTAATGCCTGTTATAACAACCAATCTCCCTCACCCTCCCCTCCCATACTAGATTTAACTTACTTTTTTACTTTTAATGGTGTCTGATATTTGAACTAATATTTACATAATAATACCTCCCTCCCTCCCTTTCACATGTTTTAGGTAAACCCATCCAAGCATTCCGTGGAATAAACTGAATTATTTTCAGTAATGAGCAGCCTGTATTAATACTTTCAGATTCCAGAAACTAACACTTTTTTTGAGGTTTATTTCTTTTTGGTTCTCGTTTTTTTTGTTCCTTTGTCTTATTAAATTTAATTTTCTCTCCAATTATTATGTCCCTGTATCATTATCTTCTCAATAAATTCTGAAGTATAGTCCACATAACATATTTATTGACCATTTTACACCACCAATTGATTATTATATTATATATTATTTATATCTCTTTTGCTACATGACAGTACATACAGATTTTGCAGCTTACCTTTGAATAAATGAGTTTCTAATTGGTGTCTGCCTGTCTTGCATTCGAAGGATTTGTACCATTAGTCTTAGTCCTTATCCATGTCTTCAATTAGAATGTGGCGTTCCTGATTAATTTAAATGCAGCTTGGTTATTTATTTATTAATTAAAATAATAGCACCCTTTTAAATCATTGTAGTACTTTTATACACACTAATAGAATTTGCATTAGTATTTTCTGAGGTATTATACAGACTATTATTTAAGAACTTCTTTAGTGTACACTCATAGGATCCTCTTTTTCCTCCTTCATCTATCATACTTATGGAATTTTTCTATATTCTACAATTCTATGTCATTCCTTTTTTCCTCTTGTTTCTTCATTACGACATTCATTTTTCTCCCTTATTATTACTTACGCTTTTCTAACGTTTCCCTTTTTATTTATTTTTTATTCATTAAAGTTTTTACATTTCTTAATTGATATTTCAATTCTATGATCCTCCATTTTGCTTATAAATTTCTTTCTTTACCTCCTCTACCTCTGAATTTATCTCCAGGGTCACACCTGTAATAGACATCATAATTCCATAAGTTTGGCGTGTTATTTATACCTTCTCCATTTCCTATTATGTAGCCTATCATTATCAAACTATTTACGGTGTTCATTAATACTCCTCTTTTTACCCTCTTTTTCCTCTGTCCAAGCCTCCTGTTCTTGTATTCCAATCACCTCAAATAATAACATTTTATTTTTCTTCTAGCTTTTGCTGCTGATGCTTACTATAAGTTCTCTAATATTCTCTTTTATATTGATATTGTTAATATTTTGTTTTTGAAAATATCAATATCACGAGAATTACTTTTGTTTTGTTTTTCACTTGTTTCTCGTCTGTTATAATACACCCTCATATCATATTAGATTTATCTTTTTCTTTACTGCTGTCTTATATTTCCATTATTATTCACTTAAAGAGGTAGTCTCTTCTCTTCCATTCTTTATTGGACAATTTTTTTCTGTTTCTTTATTAATACGCTTACAATTCAGAATCTGTCACTTACTACTCATTTGTTCCTTATTTCAATTTGGTTCTCAATTTTTTTCATTCCTTTGTCTTCTTAAACTTCCTCTGCACATATTTCCTTATCTGTTTATTTCCTATTTTAGGCTTTGTTTTATTACGGATTTTTGCTTTATTCTTTTCAATTCCTATTGTATCAACATTTAACACACTTGGGTATTTTTGTGATTTTGTTATGCCCTCACATTAAGGTTGTCTCATTTTCTGTTACATGGAATATTTTTGTCCCTGTTATATTCTTCTAATTCTTTATTCAAGTTTCATCATGTTTCTTTTTTGGATACCTCTTTGACACGTTTTTTTTTAAATTTAATTAAACGGACTAGGTACGTACACATTTTTCCAATAATTATCTTACGGTAGCTAATTTTAATTAGATAATCCTTGTGCTGGATCCTATATATTAGAACTTATTAATTTAAAAAAGTCTGTATTAGTTTATTTTCTAAGAACTTAAAACATTGTATAAATGGAACTTAAGTTATACATTTACATTAGATCTTAACTTAAAACTAAAGAATATCAAAATCTTCTAACAGAAAACCACTACAAAATAATTAACAAAATAACAAAACAATCATATACAAGAGTACAAACAATACTAAACTTATAGACGAAATACAAATTGAACCATCAAGTATATCAGATCATTATGCCGAATTACGAAACAACTAAAACAGACCATGCCCAAATAACAAAAGACATACAAGATATAGACATAAATACAATAAACAGCTTTGAACAAATATCAACAAAATTACAAAATATATTACAAATCAACCAAAAAATTAAGAAAATCAAAAGAGCAAAAGACAATCCATGGATCAACGGGGAAATACTAAAACAAATCCAACTAAGACAAAAACTACAAAAAACTTTCAAGAAATCCCACAAACGCAATAATAAAAGAAACCTAGGATGCACAAAAAAAAACTCACAACAAAACTAATAAAACAAACGAAAACACAATACTATAGAAATGAATTCCAAAAGCATAAACAAAACCCTTTTAAACTGTGGAAAAGAATACATCAACGAATAAATAAATAAAATTAAACAGAAAATTATATAGAATTAATACACAATGAAGACGGCACTATTTCAAACAACAATACAGATATTGCAAACGAATTAAACTCATACTTACTACTACAAATGTAGGGAAAAAATTAGCTGAAGAACAAACTGGCAAAACGAGAAATCCACCAAAAACAACAACAACAAAAAGACACATAGAAGACATAAAATTCCAACATACAACAAACTCCACAATAAAACGAAACAAAACTATACTTATACCAATGCTCGTCAAGATTATAAATATAGTGATAGATGAAGCCAGATATCCAGACTGCATGAAAAAAGCCCAAATCAAACCAATTTACAAAAAAGGAGATAAAACCAACCTAGAAAACTACCGACCCATTGCTTTACAATCGACACTAAACAAAATTCTAGAAAAAGTAATACAAATACAAATCAACAACCACCTAATAAAAAAACAATATCATATACAGTGAACAATATGCTTTCCAAAAACACTCAGGGACGACATCTGCGACAATTGACCTCATAAATTTCATAAAAACAGAACTCGATAAAAAACATAAAGTAGCTGCATTATACATTGACATGAAAAAAACATTTGACTCCATTTCAAAACACAAACTACTGGAAAAGCTCATGGAAATAGGTATAAAAGGAAAGGAATTAAAACTAATAAAAACATATTTAACCAACAGAATACAAACAACAATTGCAAACGACTCTGAAAGTAAACCAATGGAAGCAGAATACGGAATACCCCAAGGAGGAAATCTACCCCCGACTCTGTATATAATATATACGAACGATTTACTAGAACTAGATCTCAAAGGAAAACCTTACATATACGCTGACGATACCTGCATTGTGTATACAGACAACAACTATGAAACCATACAGACAGACATAAAACAACTAGAAACCTGGTACCATAAAAATCTGCTAACCATAAACAAAGAAAAAACAGAATACACGATTTTCAACAATAGACACAAAACTAAACTAACGATAAACATCGAAGGAACAGCCATAAAGCAAATAAGCGAAGTAAATTACCTAGGACTAAAAATACAAGACAACCTTAAATGGGACAAACATATACACCAACTAACAAAGAAGAACGCCAAGACAATAGCAGCGCTGACAAAAATTAGAAATTACATACCAGAAACAACAAGGAAACAAATATACAACGCTCTCTTCAAATCACAAAATACTTACCTTAATAATATCTGAGGAGACACAACGAAGAATAATATAACGAAACTACAAATACAACAAAACAAAATATTAAAAATACTATATAAACTAGATAAAAGAACAAATACTCTAAACCTATACCAACAGACACACGAACTGGACATAAGAAATATGATTACACTAAAGAACCTACTACTCATATATAAAATAGAAAATAACTTAATCAAGACAAATATTACCCTCAAAATAAACAAACAAGTACATGAATATAAAACAAGAAGAAAATCGGACATAAGAACAGAAAGATTTACAGCAACAAAATATTCACAAGCTCTAACTACAGATACAATCATTCAATATAACAACCTACCCGAATATATAAAATCACTCGAGTACACTCCTTTTAAACTAAAAGTTAAACATATTATTCTAAACAACAAACTTAAATAGAATAACACAAGACAACATTAGGAAAACCACAACATCCCTTAATACCGATAGCCCGACACGGGAATAAATTCCCACTAACCTCGAGATGAGGACGAAGGGAAGAAAAGTGCAATACATTTATATGTTTGTGAATTAATTATACATTATGTAAATTATTGTAAATTTGTAAATAAATTTATCTCTCTCTTTCTAAAAAAAAACACGACAACGTAATCAAAATCTAAATAAAACTGTTGAAATTATATTTTTAAAATTCCAGAAATCATAATTTTAACACTCTTTTTAATAAGTTTTTTTTATATAAACATCCACTCATTGGTTTGAGCAGTACAGTTATAATACCTTAGCGTTTCTTTCATTTAGTATTTTCATTGCATTTTTTAATTTTAGAATTGCGATTGAAAGACATCAATTGTTATAATTAAATTAATCTAATTTGACAATTTATTATAACATACACACACAAATCATCAGCATTATTGATTCATATAAATACATACAAAATATGATTCTTTGGGTCACATATGCTGTGAAGTATTTAGTAGCCTTACGTTGACTCTTCTACTAATTCAGTTCTGCTTTTTGTGCCGTAACATTGGGAATACAAAGATAAGTAATTTTCAAGGTTGATCTTCTTTTTGATGTTCTTTTGCGACATTACTCTAACTTTTGCCGACGTTCCTTCATGCCTGTGCATAAAGGTACACGTTCGAATTTTCTAAAAAAAATGAATAATTAATACACAATAATTATTCATAAAAAACTGCCGGTTTTTATGAATAATTAATTTGTTGCTGTCAATTGATGAAATTACTCTAAATTAGTATAGAATTTATATTATATTTATTATATTTATGTTATAAACTAGTGATATATAAGGGGGCCCCAAAAATAGCTGGAATTTCTTTGTAGAAAGCATTTCCTTTATTGTTTTTTTAAATAGGACCTTAATATTTCTTAAAGTATTCCCCTTCACCATTAATGCACTTGTTCAAACGTTTATTTCTCAGTGTTGGAAGTGCCTTTTAAATTCGTTCTCTTTGATACCTTACGTTTTATGTCTTCTTTCGTGGTTGGCTTTAACACGACGATCCCTTTGATTCTAGTACCAACTTTAAGCCCACTCTTTGCATCTCCAAATGAAAGATAAAAATGCGGTGAATTGACAATGGACTGTAAGTCTAGGGGACTTATAGTCCATTGTTCTGCGACGCTATATCCGTTGATTATAAAACGTAATCATTTCAAGCAGCTTAAACGAGAAAACCATTCCATCATTCGTTTTACTATGAGAATGTTCTTTGTAAGCTACTTGCATCATAAGAATAGTTTCCGATACATTCTTACCGAGTAGAAAATACAATTTTACAGCCGCTCGTTGTTTGTAAGAAGTTGCAGGGTTTTCGTGTTACAACGGCACTGTATATATACTCATAAAGTACAATAGTCATTATAGGAAGTTACTAGGGTGAAGCCGCTTGGTAGGTTTACTCGTAAGAGGTTTCACAAGAGTCCTCTGTCGGCGCACCCTGGTACTATAACTACATGATGCGCAGGATTACGATTCCGGTTATTTCTGGGTGCCCCCTTGTAATATTAAAAAATATTTTACCTTAAATTGTAGTAGTTCATCCCTTGTAAACATTTCATGAAGGCGATGCTCTTCATCCATGCAAGGCGTACATAAATAAATCGTATGCTTCTTATGCCAGTGGTCTCCGTATTCGAATGGTTGCTCGCATTTAATGCACTTATCTTTGGGATAATTTATGCAAATAGTTTCAACACACGGCACCAGGCAGGGATTTCCGAAATTGTAGTCGAATCTCGTACGTTTGCACAACTTCACCTTGTGTGGATTATAGACGGTTGGACTAAAAAAAAAAAAGATTTTTTAGTTTTCCTTATAAACTACTAATTTATTTATAGACATTTTATATATATGCTTTGGTGGTGTCTTTATAACTTTTTAATAAGGCTAGACAGACATAGGTTAGTTAATTGATTACTCACAAAGTTACATTAAAGGTCAAATTCATAAAAATAATGTAAATGTTGGTAAAAATCTTGAAAATAATTAAATTAAAATAAAACTGATAACTTTGTTTATATCACTTTTTTTAATAACAAGCTGAAGTTGTCGATGCTGTAGTAACAAGTGTTATTAAAGAAGTGATATAAACAAACATTCGTTATATTTTATTTTTAATCATAAAAATGTATCACGAAGTGAAATCCTCTACAATTACTTGAATATAATCGTTGATAGTATTGTATCGTTTTTCGTACGTTCAACTAAGTGTGAAATTATGCCATGATTTATTTTAAACAGTTTATGTACACATACTTTTTTATGCACAACTATCGCACACTACTATTTATTTGGAATTCTTTATTGATACTTACAATTATTTATTTTTCACTGTTTGACATTTAAATTTTCTTGATGTCGGTCGGTCGATCATCTTTTTTTAAATCCTTGTATTTATAGTACAACAAATGCTCCAGCGTAGGGTTCCTGGATTTATCCGGACTTGGTTTCCACGACTCTCGCCCGTTAAGGTCTCCCCGTTTTTATTTCAGCGTCAAGATATACTACCTCTTCTTAGAGATATTTGGTCCCGAAAAATGTCATCTTATAGTATATGGCGATATCTTCACTGGGATCCTCCTATGCTGAATTATTTTCCGTATCATCCAGTGATTTGTGTGTACGTGTAGCAAGATTAAATTATTCAAATAAATATGTTAAAATTTGTTCAGGATTTGGATTTGGTCCCTGTTGTAGATGATTCGCTTCTCTGTCCATTCTAAATAATTACAATTCCTATATTACTTGCAACAGTATTGAAACCTCTTAATTGTCGCAACACCTCTTCCTATCTTAATAAGACGCAATATCATTAAGAATACCTTCAATGGACATTTGGCATACGAGTAGACGACCACAAAATTGTAAACTTTGCCTTTCCAATTTGCGATCAAAATTTTGTAAATAATTATGTGCAAACATTATGATATTTTGTAAGCAAGATTTTTTCCAACACGACTATTCCAGACATGTTGTCATGATAGTCCATTTAGTCCATTTAGTATCTTCATAAGTCATAGGCGCATTACACAAACTAAACGGGATAGCATTGACTTGCCATAATCCGGTTCCTACGGAAAAGTCATCTTCTCTCAATCTTCACTTGCCAATCCGCTTTTAAGATCAAGTGTCTAGACTCTAGACTATAGTAAGCCAACCAATTGTCCTAAAGAGCCGTCGGTTTGGCGTAACATACAACTTTTTCCTAATTAGCCATATTAATTAGCTAAACTGAAGGATTATTAGATGACTTTATAGTGCCCTTGCTCCTATTTGTTTCGTCCTTCTTCGTCAATGAGGATCTCTTAAAATTAATTTTATTTAAAAATTTTGTTCTACTGTCAAAAACATCCTGGTATTTTATGACCAAATTTAATTACTTTTGGCTAAATTTGGGTCATAGGTTAAAGTTATTAATTGTTTTCTCCTCTATAATTTCATTTTCTGTTCCATTAACTTTTGTTAACAATATCCTAGTAGCATTCCCTTCTTAAAATATACAGAATAATATTTATTTTTCATTATTCTAATCATTAATTGAAATATTGTATATATGCCTAACCTTATGGGGAAGTGTGAGTCACTAAAAGATGCCGAGAAACAGATGGCGCATGAGTAGTGATTATGTGTACTGCAGTTTTCTGTAGCTTTGAGCAATTTTCTATAGTATTGAATATACGTATTGCAACATCCGGTCCCATAAAATTTCACGGGAACCGAGAACGATGCGGCACGCGCAGCTTGCAAATTCCTGATTGAAATACGTATTATTCAATACTATAGAAAACTGTCCAAAGCTACTCACTACTAATGCGCTATCTGTTTCTCGGCATCTTTTAGTGACTTTCTCATAAGGTTAGGCATCTATATAATATTTTAATCAACGATTCTAACTATGTTTTTATTAGTGTGAACGAGGGTTTTGTTTATTTTTCGTTCTCCATTATCATCATCGGTGTCGGGTTTAAAGATTAGGGTATATTTTTAATCTGAAGTTTTTTTCAAATGATTATTAACAAGTATTTTTCTTTTGTCTAGAACTTTCCAATGGTAGGGTTACTACTTAAGAAGTATTAAAGGTCAGAGTTCGGGAAAATACCTAATCTTTGTGTTACTTTTTTCTCATAAACTTTCAAGATGCCATTCGTAAGGTTCAATTAAAAGCAAATAAAAAGAGTTACGTGCGTAACTTAGGTAGTACTTTCACACTTTTTTTCTAATTGGAAGCCTTTGGTATTCATGACGTCCATTATGAAAATCAATATACCTCCTATATCAGCTAATATCAATTGGTGTTGAAATGATGTGTTGCCTAAGGTAGTTGTAGACTTGAATGCACAATTAATAGTAGCAGATGTTCCTTTTGTACTTCGTAATCTTCATGCCGTTGGTAGGACTTTTTCTTATTTTGATGAAACGTTAGATCAAATAGTAGTCCTAGTGGGCACCAAATCAGTATCGATGTGATGTGATAATTTTAAGTACTCCATAGGTCTTGATGTTTATAAGGCGATGGTTATCTCCTTTGTTCGATTTATTTAGTTTTCCCACTGTTTTTGTCAAGTTGACCGCTTTTCAAAAAGGAATTATTCTAAGTGGTAATATTATTGATTGTGAAAGCCGTTACTTTGTGATACATATTGATTACGAAGTAGGTTAAGAAATAATAACATTTGTAATTTCAATTACAATTCGCTTATATATGTATTAGCTGGTGCAGGTAAATCCTTTACAAAATCGCATTATATATTGGCGTGTATATTAAATCTGTTTGGACGTTCATTAGAGGGTTTTCCAGATTAGATTTGTTTTTATGGATTTCCAATGATTCCAGGTATTCAAGTTTTAGTCTTTTTCGGTGAAATGTAATATTTCCGATTTGCTTCTGGAATAAGGTTATGGTCAAGCTTGTGATTAGTGTACGTTGTATTTTTTTTTGTTGACATATGAGTTGAGGTGTTCTTTAAGGTGAATGAATATGAGCCGCTTTTTAATTTATAAACCCCTGATTTTTTAACTCTGTCTATTTTTGTTTGGAATTAAATATCAAATTGATTAATTTATTCTCTACTTAAAAACTACTTTAGCATTATGCTTTTTGAGGTGTTTTTTAATTTGATTGCTGACTTTACCATAATATGGAATGGTGACTATTTTCTTAACATCTAGTTTTGTGGGTTTTCCGTTATATAACAGTTGCTTTGATTGCTGTTTTTTCTTTTTTATTTATTAGTATGTCGATTGTTTTACTCGAATATCCATTATTTTTGCTAGTTCTTTTATAATTTTGATTTCTTTTTCTAGTACCAGGGGGTAGTGACCGAGCTCTATGGAGCATTGAATTAAAAGCGGCATGTTTGTGAGTCAGAGAGGATTAGGGCATCAGTGAACGATGACGAGTTTTCTGTAAATGTCCAAATTTAGTTTTTTTTTTATTGATAATGATGAGATCTAAGAAATTGATTTTTTGTTTTGTTCTATTTCCACTGTAAACTCTATTTTTGGATATAAGGAATTTAGATATTTTAGAAAGGAATTAATCTGTCTACCGAAACAAACTAGTACGATAAATCTATACTCAAATGTTATATGTTTATTTCCTAAAGGTGAATCTAAAATTGTTTTGGTGAGGTTTTCCATGAAAATTTCAGCTAACAGGGGGCTAAGTGGTGATCCCATTGCCAGGCCTTTTGTTTGTTTGTACACTTTATTGTTAAAGGAGAAATAATTATACTCTGTAATTGGCTCTAAGGTAATTATAAATTCATCTAGAGTCATCGGGTTTATATGTATATTGATTAAAATTGTAATGTTTCTGTGATGTTTGAAATCATATTACTTAAATCAAATGAGATCAGATTATAATGGTTATGAGTATGGAAGTTGGAAAGTTTTTTAGTGAGAGATACGAGCTTTTTTTCCTCATGAGGTGGTGTCGCTTAGCGTCCCTGCACTTCGGTCTCCGTGGTTCTTTTATGACGTCCAGGAGTTTCTGCCAGAGGATGCTCTTTAGATGTTCTGCAGGAAGTAGAGGCTTCTCAAATTTCAACGTGCGTTCTCGTTTATATGCTTCGCAAGTACACAGTAGGTGTTGGGGAGTTTCCTCTTCTTCCAAACATCCACGGCGTAGGGGGCTTTGTTTATACTTATTCAGTTCACAGTGCCCAGTGACTAGTCCTGTATTTTTTCTTAGTTTCAATCTGCTCAGTCTTGATAGCATCAGCATGCTGCCGGATATCGGACCATCTAGGAAGAGTCTCGTATGCCTCATTTCGATTTGGTTATGCCATGCTGAGTATGAGCTTACGCAGGGCGTATTCCGAAAAAATGCCTTTGCAATTTTTAGTTAAGGTTTTAAGTTTACAAATGAATTTTGAGGTGGGGTCATTTTTACCTCGATAATATTATTTTCATTTAAGAATTTATTGACTTTGTTATTATATTCTGATCTGTGTATAATTACTATGGTGTTGCCGTTATCTGTTCTAGTTACGATTAATTAATTTTTATTTTATGTTGATTGTAATTTTGACATTCGCCTTAAAGAACACCTCAACTCATAGGTCAACAAAAAAACAGAATTCAACGTACGCGAATCGCATGCTTGACAATAACCATATTCCAGAGGCAAATCCGTTGCATTTCGCCGAAACAGGCCTAAGACTTGACTACCTGGAATCTTTGGAGATCCATAAAAACAAATGTAATCCGGAAAACCCACTAATGGACGACCAAACAGATTTAATATACACGTCAATATTTAATGCGATTTTGAAAAAAGTTTAAAGGCGTTAAATCGCACGATCTCGGTGGCCAGTTGATATCGCCTCCGCGCGAGATGACCATGTCCGGAAATCGCTCGTGCAGAATGTCCATTGTGGCATTAGCTGTGTGGCACGTGGCGCCGTCCTGCTGGAACCACATGTCGTCCGTGTCCATATCATCCAGTTTAGGCCAAAAGAAGTTGGTTATCATCGACCTGTAGCGCTCCCCATTGACGGTTATGGCCGCCCCAGCTTCGTTCTCGAAAAAGTACGGACCGATGATGCCGCCGGCCCAAAATCCACACCAAACAGTGACTTTCTGGGGATGCATTGCCACTTGGTGGACCTCGTGTGGGTTGTTCTCACTCCAAATGCGGCAATTTTGCTTGTTCACATACCCGTTCATCCAGAAATGAGCCTCGTCGCTGAAGATGATTTTTCGGCCAAAATGGGGGTCTGCTTCCAACTGCTCCAGAGCCCAGTCAGCGAACGCCCGACGCTGTCTGTGGTCGTTTATCTTGAGCTCCTGGGTCAATTGGATTTTTTACGGGTGCAGACCCAAATCCAGATGCAAAATTCTGCGAGTTGATGTCTCCGAAAGGCCAAGTTCCTGTGCACGACAAAACATAGACTGCCTCGGGTTCTCGCGCATACTCTCACGGACAGCAGCGATATTTTCGTTCGATCGGGCGTTTCGTCGACGTGTCAGTATTGGCTGGTTGTTTACTGAACCAGTCGACTCGAATTTGCCCACCAATCGACGGATAGTCGACTCTACAGGCTGATCATCGCGACCGTAAAATGGGCGAAGTGCGCGGAACGTTGCTCGAACTGATGACCCATTTTCGTAAAACAATTTAATAATTTGCACGTGCTGCTCGACACTCAAACTTGCCATGGTGATTTGGGGTTATATACTGAACAAATGACAGCAACTTTGACAGCTCTACCTCGAACAACATGGCCGCACCCTTCCGGCAAACTTCGCGCGTCCCTATTGGCGGACCCTTTATGTAAGTACCGAGTGGTAATTGTAATTATTGTATTCGTTTGATAATGTTCGAATAGGACGAAACTAGTCACTATATAAAGTGTAAAATTCGTTATACTAGTTTAAATTAGAATAAGTTTAGATACATATTGCAATAAATACCGGATGTGCAAAACATCCACATTTTTTGCAATTTGTCGTCAAAGTTTCCTTCATTATTTCGGAGATTTTTAAACACTTTTTCTTCAAGATTTTTAAAATTTGTCTTCTAATTTTTTTTCTGACATAGGCAATGCACACATTCCAAATTTTTAGATTTTATAGTTTAGTCCTCTTTTGCTGGAATTTTCATAATAATCTAGTATTTTCCTGAAATGTTTCTTCTCATTTCAGACTTTCTATCATATCTTCTTTTATACTATTTATTTTTAGTAAATTCTCTTATTAAATTTCAAATTTTTCCATTTTTGTTTTCTTCGTAATTTCGTGAAATTTCCACAATTTCTTGCTTTATTATAATTACATGTTGCAGTAATTTCTCCTCTAAATTTCAAATATTTTATTCGTTCGTCCAAAAATTTCCCATCATTTTTTTTTTCCGAATTACTTGAATTTACGAGTTTGTTTTATTTTATCGGAATTTACCAGCAATTTTTCGTACAGATTTCAAGAATTTTTCATTAATTCTTTTTGTAGTGTTCTATAGAATTTGTCAGCATTTTTTTACTCAATTTTCGCAAATGATATATCATTGCTTGTTTTACTTCATCGGAATTTTGTTTAAACATTTTAAAAATATTCTGAGAGATTGATAATCTGACACCCATATATAAAAAAAACGGGTTTGGATCGTGCTCTTCCTTTTGCAGTGTTCCTTGAGTATCTGTTGTAAAACACGTTTCTTGTCTTTCATTACCAAATATCGTTATTCCAGATGCACTTTTATATAAACTATTGCGTTTAAATGAAAATCAAAGCTACAATGAGAATTAACCTCTTTGAACTAAAAATTTCGAGCATTCTCTACAGTATGGTTCAAATTAGTTACGTAAACCCCGAAAAAATATATATGTATACGAGCAATAAATTGAACCTATTTTATTAAACTATGGATTGAACTTACCCAGGGATGTTCTGGATTCTACCAGATTTTAGTATTGGTGAACTTGTATTGAACGGTGCGCAATTCTGTTCTATTGGTAATTTCGGTTCACCAGGCCAGTATTTAGGCCCAGGAGAAAAGGAATTTAATTCTGAAGGCATTCGATTTGCCATATTCGCCAATCCAGGTGTGCCTCTTTTACTGCTAATCTACAAATTATATATAAAGCATTTTAATTCTACCTCATTATAAATAAAGACCTAATTTTAGACCCAATGCACAATTACTGAATGTACGCCATAAATAAATAATAATAACTGGATTGATAGCAAAAGAAAGGCTGTCACAAAAGGCAAAAAACATAAATAGTAAAGTATATGGAAATAAAGAAGTAAAAAATAAACGAAATATAGTTAGTTAACATAGAAATACATAGAACATCACATTCGAACAGAGACTATTCGAAGTAGATGCCGGATCAAAATAAAGTATGAACCAGCAAGAAGAACATATGAATGTTAAAGGGTTATAGAAAAATAAATAAACAATAAACATCAAAATGGATATATTGTGTATATAAAAGTTATTACTATTAAGACATAAATAGAGACTTTTTTGAAATGAAAGATATTTCCATATTCTTCAGTAGTTAGAAGACCTACTTTTCCAGGAAGACAATGCCCGTTTCTATATTGCTAGAGTTTCTATAGACCAATTTGCGAAGGATAATGTTAATATCTTGCCGCAGTCACCAAGATCTCCTGATTTTCCGCCAATGGGGCATGTATAGGACATCATCGGGAAAAAACTAAAGTACTTACAGCGTCCTCTGCAAGTTCTTCAGCACAAATTATAAGCTAGTTGGGATACAATACCTCAATAATAATAAACTAAGAATTCGCTGTCTTAGAAGAGTGACATAATTGTTTTAGGCAACAACGAAGTAAAAACATTGAAGGGCACGAAATTGAAGATGTAAGTTAGATGATAGGTAGGTAATGGAGAATACATGATATAGGGTGGAGGATACAGGAGATGAAGAATAGAGATGATAGAGGATAAATAAGAGACCTACTAAATCTATAACTAAAAAGTACGCTCACTTTATACTATGCTAATTTATATTATTGCCCATTATTCTACATTAACCTAATCTAATCTTTATTTAAAACGTTTTCATTTTTGAGTATTTCTTAAATACAAATTTTACTTAATATTTGTATATAAAATAATTTAAAATTACCACAAAGTAATTGATGATTTTATTGTTTTCTTTTAAGGTCTAAATTAAATCTTGAAACCTGTTATATATTAAATATACAGTACTGATCTCCAACATCTAAAATTCATCAAATTTAATTGCACTTACCTTTTGAGGATAAGTAATTTCGTACGTCTGAGGAGACACTTGTATTTGTGATTTAGTTGAGTCAAACACTGTACGTCTCGGTTGTCCAGAACCGAAACACACCTTTTTAGGTTTCTCCTTATTTACTACGTACGCAAAATCTGAAAAAAAACAGGTTCACTCTTTTATAATACACAAAAAATTAAAAATTAAATATTCTTACAATCATAATTTACGTTTTCATATAGCATGATTTAATTAATTGAAAATGTAATTTAACCCGCGAACTTGTTATACTTTTGACATTAATAACTATTTATCTTCAAAATATATGTGGTCACATCATTAATCTTATTAGATATGAATTATTAATTGACTTTTCAAGTGTTGTATGATAATTAATACCATCCCTTCTATTATAGGGTAGGCACGAAATGACCAACTGGAACGGATTGCACGCGCCCGATCATGTCGATTGCGTTCGCGTGCCTGCTGAAAAATATAATACAAATTGCTTGTCGTGACCTGTCTGTCTGTTTTCAGGACGTGGAATTTATTGATATGGCCTGGAATGATGTCTCATCAGCTTTCGGCTTTTAACGTCTTTTAAGGAAAGAGTCAGATACGGGATAGGATGGATGTTATGTAATAGTTATAAGGTAATAGTCGATAAAATATTACGATATAGCAATCAATTTGTGAATTTGTGGAAATTTATATAAAACTAATCCGAGAAATGCATTAATCGATTATGTGGAAATGTTTAAAATAATTTAATATTTATGAGTAATAAATTGTTACAATATATGATTTCATATTAATATTTATAATATAGGTGTTATATTAAAACAATTTTATATTTTTATGGGTTTTGAGAAAAAAATTAAAAGAAAATTTTTTATATTTTTCAACCATCAAAATCGTTAAATAATTTATCACTTCTATAAATATATATATATATATATATATATATATATATATACTATCAAAATAAAAAAAATATATTATGCCTTGCAGTATACACTCCTTCCTGATCTAAGTACGTTATGTGAAAAGAAAAATAATAGGTAATACCATTAAGGTATCATCTATTGTCTGATTATCTGCACTATGATTTTCTTTAGTTTATATAATATATATTTATTCAAAAAATAATGATACATTAACAGGAAACATAACATTATAAAGAATAGTGTCATATACAGGAAACATGTACATACAGATAGGTACGCATCTTGATTCAAAAATTATTAAAATATATTTTTTTAGATTGTTTTTATAACTAGATACTAAATTCTTGTAAACTGTAGAATTCTTTTTCTATTAGCCATTTTAATAAATGTGATTTAAATAGTTTAAAGTTGTTTATTTGTCTAAGTTGTTCTGGCATTTGATTATAATATTTCATCCCAACATACAATGGCCATCTCTCGACAATCTTAAGGCGATGTATAGGATAGGCATATAAGGCATTATACCGGGTTTCATAATTGTGGTTGTGTTTATGTTCATTAAATTTATTTTTATATTTGAAGTTAAATATCAAAATTTCGTAGACATACAAGCTATAAAAGGTTAGGGTATTTGCTTGACGAAAATGTCCTCTACAGGACTCAGTATAATTGAGGTTATATATTATTCTAATTGCTCTTTTTTGGGTAATGAAAATTTTCTCAGCTAAAGTGCTATTTCCGTAAAATATGATACCATATCGTAATAATGATAGAAAATTTGCTTTGTATATAGTGATCAGAGTTTTATTATCAACTAAAGGTTTCAGTATTCTTAGGGCATAGCAGACAGAATTTAGTTTTGATTGTAGACTATTGCAATGAGATTTCCAATCTAGTCTGTGGTCAATTTCAATCCCTAACAGTTTTGCTGTAGTTGTCAGCTCTAAAGTAATTGTTTCCAATTTAAGAATGGGAGTTTCTCTCCTCGGGATTTTGGAATGGAACATAATTGTTTTTGTTTTGTAGTCATTTAAAATAAGTTTGTTTTCCAGCATCCATATTTGAGTTGCTTTATATAAAACACTAGCTTTATTTTGTAAATCATTGACGTCATCTCCAATTACTAATAAGTTTGAATCATCGGCATATGACTTAATAATAACGTTATTTTTATAAATTGACATAGGAAGGTCATTTACAAATATTAGGAATAACATTGGCCCCAATATGCTCCCCTGTGGTACACCGATATTTGTTTTTCCCTCTGCAGATAATTTATTATTTATTTTTGTTCTCTGAGTTCGATTCTTTAGAAACGATTCTATTAACGTTAGTGCAGTCCCGCGAATACCGTATCGTTCCAGTTTTTCGAGTAAAATTGTATGATTCATTGTATCAAATGCCTTGGAGAGGTCAAGGAAAATTCCCAAAGGAATGTTGCCGTCATCCAAGGCATCTGTTATACACTGAAGGAAATCAAATATCGCTGTATGAGTTGATTTGTTTTTCAGAAATCCGTGCTGCGCATCATTGAATAGTTTATTTATTTCAAAAAATTGAATGATTCTTTTTGCAATTACTTTTTCTAATATTTTAGAGAAAATGCTTAATAAAGTAAAGGGTCGATAGTTAGAAGGGTCGTTGGGATCATCTTTTTTATATACTGGAATTACTATTCCATATTTTAGGCATTGTGGAAAAATACCGGATTGCAAAGATTTATTTATTAAATGTGTTATTGGTTCAAGTAATTCATTTATTGCGAATTTGACTAGTCTTATATTTATTTCGTCATACCCAGAGCTGTTTTTATTTTTCTGCCCTGAATAATATTAAAAACTTCAGCTGGTGTTACCGGAGTTAGAAATAGAGTCTTAGTATTATTTGGTATTTTATTGTTACTTGATACATTTGGAAGTTGATTAACTAATGTTGTTGCAACATTTATAAAATAATCGTTAAGTGTATCTAGTTTCTCTTCCATTATACTGTTTGTTAATTTTTGTTTGTTATTGCCAACTAATTTATTAACAACTGACCACATACTTTTATTTTTATTGCCGCTATTTGAAAGTTTTTGTTCCAGTTCAAATCGTTTAGTTTTTTGCAATAGTTTATTGTAATGTTTATTTAATTCGACGTATTGTTTTTTCGCATTTTCATTAAAGTTTTTCATCACTAATAAATAATCAAGAAGATTTTTGCATTCAATTATTTCAGGAGTATATCTATAACTCGTCACATGTCGCGTTTTCTTTAGTCTAATGGGACAGCACGTGGAAATGGTTGTCCTTATTTTATGCATAAATGCTTCCCAATTAGCATTTACACTATTTGAGCTATAAATATCATCCCAGAAATTGTTACAACTTATATGATTAACGAAATTTGATATATTGGCGGAATTGAATAATCTTTGTCGTATTTTATCTGTATTAGATTGTAGATTGCTTTTGGGCCACATAAGTTTTTGGGCGAGGTGATCAGACATGTGTGTCTCAAACATACAAGTATTGTAGTCACCATGTATGTTGGTTACAATATTATCAATCAATGACGATTTTATTTTTGAAATACGTGTTGGACTTTTTATTGTAATACAAGCATTGAAAGTTGATAAAATATTCTGGAATTCATTTGATTCTTGTGTTTCTTCGCTTAAATTGATGTTAAAATCACCCATTATAAAATAATTCGATTTTTCAGTTGTGAGAATATTTAAGAGTACATCAGGTTTATTAAAGAATACGTTATGCTTATAATTAGGTGCCCTGTAAATTACAACGCACACATATTTATCTTCTTTTGTTAACCACTCGATTGCTGCGCATTCAAAATTATCGCATTCAGAAAGTTTATTAATGTCAGTTCGAACAATAAATGATAAGGAACTGTGGACGTAAATTGCAGCACCGCCATATGCGGTTTCGCGGCAAGAGTGGGGTGGCCTGCAGAAGTACGAGGCAAGTAAATAATTTTTAACGCAATGCAATTTTAAGTTAGTATCAGTTTGCCAGTGTTCTGTAATACCTAAAATAATACATTCAGGGTGCTTTTTTAACATTTCTTCAATTTTAAGTGTATTGTTATAAATAGATCTTATATTAACATGAATTATTGATTGATAATTATTTACAGTTCTGCGACATTGATTTGTTTTTAATTTGTTACTTATTAAGTGATGTTGTTCGGTTTCATATATTTTTGAAAAAAACCTTGTTACTCTTGCGCCATGAGGCTAATGGTTAGGGTCTCGTAACATTTCTAAAAATTTAATCGGCGCAGTCACTTTAAAACTAGAGTATTCTCCCGGTGTTTTTGATTGCAGTTGTTCACACATTACATCTTCGATTCCTTCTTTAAGTAGAAATGCGGTGAGTTGTTCGTGTGTCGCATTTGGATTTAATTTGCAGACATGGAATGAGGCCCTCTTGAGGATTTCTAACCCGCTTCCTACTGCGCTTCCTAGTATTGGGCGTTTAGTAACACTTCGTAGTTTGTTAGCGACTTCCGTTCCTCCTGTAGTTATTTTATGCCTTCGGGTCGAGTAATTTTCTGCGTTTTTATTATTTATTGTGATTTTTGTCGCTCAATTGTTTGATTATCCGCGTCATTGACAGACAGAGATCTCAATTTATAGCTGGAACCAGCTTTTGGTTTTGCTTGATAGGTGTCGTTAACTTCTATGGATACACCTGGTTTCTTAGCCATGTTCGGGTTGTTTTGTTTTAATATCAACGATAATTTTTCGGTAAGTAACTCAATATTTACTTTTTGCAACTTATCTTTGTCTTCCTTTTCTTCAATTATCTTCTTTAACAGTTCTATTTCCCGTTTCATGGCTTTATTTTCCTCCACGAGTACATCGTAATTTCCAATATGGTCGGAGTTTGTTATTTGTAGGTTACAGCAAACAATGCGATTTTCATCGATTACATGTAGTTTGTTGTAGCGTTTAGTACATCCACGGTGGTAGGAATTTCCACACTTTACGCACACTACAGTTTTACACTGCTTATCACTTATAAAATGAGTCTTTCTTTTCACTTAAGTTAACTTCGGTATCCGCCATTTTTTCGGATGAGAAAGAAAAGTAAGTATGGATAAATGGGAGGTAAATTATAGTAAAGAAAGGAAAAAATAGAGAGATTAACGAGAAATATTGACAAAAGAAATGTAAACTTGTCTTATCACTCTTATTTTTGAGTATTTCTCATTTCCTTTTCTTTCTCTTCCATGCTTTATTTTAATTAAGGGCTCCACAGTCACGTATTCATTCGAAAGATAGATTTTATTTAAGCTTTTTGACAAGCAGCTAATAGTGTACAAACAATTAAATAATAACAAAAAATTGATAAAAGACTAAGAAAGACCTATAATAGAGAAGAGAAAGACAATTAGAAAAAGAAACTCTAGATTAATACAAAATATCACAAAAGGAAAAGGGTTCGGCAATATCTTGTGTTTTGCTGATCTAGTTACCTGATTTCAAGCTTTATCTGCACCTAAAAAGTTATTGATCTTTGCTTATCTGGTGGTAGAATATTTTGACAAGCATCGCTTTCGCCTGAAGAAACTTCCATACCCTACATGTGGTGATAGCTTGCCGATCAGGTTCTTTTTCTATATGTTCACTACTTGTACCTCCATTCAATGGATCCTAATTACTTTTTTGGGTATCATAGGAGACTATTGTAGAAGGTTGCAGTTATTATGGATGAATTTATCTTCACTATTGTAGAAGGATTAAAACAAACTTGTAGTGCTTAAGGTAGGTGAGAAATTGTATTCCACACTTAAAAGGCGAAATTAAATAATTGGGATAGCGTTCAAGAAAAATTTATATTTGCTGCATTTCTAGTGAAATTATGTAAAACAACTCGTGAGTGCAAGAAGAACGAGTATAAAAAAAAATGATCATTATATTGTAGAGATTATGTTAGTTAAATTAGATAGTGATGAGACATAGCAGGCCTTTTAGAGAAAGGTACACAAAATAATTTTATAATTAATATGAAGGAAAATGATGACCGGGATCCTGATGATAAAACCCTGATAACAGCTGGAAGAGTATTTTTCAGAAATGAATATTTAGCCGAAAATATAATAATAATAACTGAGAGAATAATTCACTATGCTGTAGAGATATGATTAATATTTCACTTAGCCAATGTTTAAATATTTTTAAATTGTGTTGATTAATTAATTAATTTACGGTAAATACATTTTTTTAAACAAAAATTACAAAAAATAATTTAAACAATGATAACATACGAAAAAATAAAATATATATGAAATGGCGTAAAAAAAAATTAAAAAAAATAAACAAGAATTATACACATACAAAAATAAATTATTTGAAGTTTTCAAAAATTAAATTTTTAATTTTGCGTTTAAGTCATTAGTCATTTATTACGGATGACCAATAAAAAAAATACAAAAAATATATATACAATTTATTAAAAAAATAAAAAAACAACTATTAGTGAAGATAATATCAATTACGATAAGTAAACAAATTAATAGGAATAAAGGTATTAAGTTGTCTTGTCCTCAACAGCGTTTTGACACATTCTTTGAAATGTGTTTAATGAGATGCCAAAAACTTTAATAGACTCCCAATAAGAATTAATATGTATGATCATAATATTACGTGGACAATTGAAGCCATACCAGGTCTTATGAAATTCACTATGAAGAAGTTTTTGGCATCTCGTCATTCGTTTCGGTACTCTTAAAGATATACACGACACAATTGACGAACAATCAATTAATCCATTTAGTACCCGTTAGGCAAAACACAAATAAAAATAAATTCTACGTTTGTAAAGCGGGAGTAAACCAAGATAAGATAACACTTTGTAACTTTGTTTGTATAACACAATTGAGTTATACAAACAAAGTTACAAAGTGTTTATTATTTATACTCAACATGTATAACGAAGTAGAATCCGCAAAAATCAATAATACTTTCAATTCTATCAATATGGTATTGGTAGTGTGGAGACCAAATTATACAGCAATAATCAATAATTGACCTTACTAAAGCATTATACACGTTGTCCCCTGAAATTTTGAATATGGGTAATGTAATGTGTGTATTGTATCTCGATTATTATTATTGGTTGCTAAGGTTCTTGCTGCAATATGCATGTCAATTTGACTTACATAGTTTCAAAATGTTAACAGGAATTTTATGATCATCTGGGATATTGTTTGGCTCAATAAAGAGATGTTTCCGAACATTGAATAAGATGAACATTGTAGTTATTTGTTATACGTTACGTCAGATTGTGTAAATATGTTTCATTTTAATTCCCTATTTTATTACAAATTAGAAATTACTGATTATTTCCCGTTGGTCAGTCCATTAAAATACGCCACGAGCGTGGTAACTAAGTAACAAGTAACGAATTTAAATGCCCGTATTCAAAATTTCAGGGGACAACGTGTATAGGGTTATGTAGGTACGAATACATTTAAATTTTACGGCTATCCTTCGTATGAAGCCAATCATTTTTAGTGATTTTGCTGTAACCAAGCTAACTTGTTCCCTAAAGTTAAGTTTGGTGTCAAAAATCACACCCAAATCCTTGATAGTATCAACTTTGTTTAAC
Organism: Ontholestes murinus; assembly: GCA_963969525.1. Classification (NCBI taxonomy): domain Eukaryota; kingdom Metazoa; phylum Arthropoda; class Insecta; order Coleoptera; family Staphylinidae; genus Ontholestes; species Ontholestes murinus. The sequence continues at coordinate 83,090,980 of OZ018387.1, forward strand.
CTGTTGTTGTCCAAAGAATATATATAGGGCAAAAAATTGCCAAGTTTTCTTGAGAAACGTATATGTTCACATTTTGAAGGATTTAGGTAAAGATCATTATGCCAGCACCAGATCATAAGATGGTCTAAGTCATCCTGCAAGGTACAACAATCCTCAAAAGTAGCGATTTTACGATATAGTTTCATGTCATCAGCGTAAGGTAAAAAATTGGACTTGATATTAGAGCCAATATTATTGATAAAAATGATAAATAGTAATAGACCCAGGTGTGGACCTTGGGGCACCCCCGGGGTCGCATGTACTGAAGTACTGGAAACTATATCATAAATCTTCACATTGTGATGTCGACCACTTATAAAGGTTCTAATCCATTCTAACATGCAACCATTCACATACATTTGCAGTTTATACAGAAGTCTACAGTGACTGACTCTATCAAACGTCTTACTAAAGTCTGTATAAATAAAATCCACCACTGCCCCTTCCTCAAATGTATCATAAATAAAGTTAGTATACAAAAACAAGTTAAATTCCGTTGACCTTGCAGGGATAAATCCATGCTGTTGCTCAGTAATTAAAGATTTAAAACTAAGCATCATGTACCAATTTATCCAATATTATGGGAATACATGATTGGATGGTAACCGCTTGGTAATTAGGCACGAGATTTTTAATGCCAGATTTGAAGACTGGGACAATAAAACAAGGCTTCCAAAGAGATGTAAATAAACCATCCTTGAGAGACCGGTTAAAGAGTATGGTAAAGGGTAGGGAAAGAGCAGATGCACATGCTTTTACCAAAGATGGAGGTATTCCATCCGGACCTGGTGCAGCATTGACATTAATTTCCAATAAACATTCAATAATGTCTCTTACTGTGAATTTCAAAAAACTAAAATTTATGCTATCGGTCACCTTAATTTCGGACCTATATTAGAATGTTTAGAGTATGAATCTTGAAAATAATCTGAAAATAGATTAGCAATGTCCAATGGACCCATTATACATCCTACAAGGAAGACCACCACCACTACCAGATTTGGACTTACAGTTTTTCCAAAATGTATTAATATTATTGGGTACAGTCATGTCAACTTCCTTAATATAATTTAAATGATCACTAACAACCAGTTCTTTACAGGTACTTCTTTAAGTTGAGAAAGAAATATAGTCATTTCTACCCGTTCTCTTAAATTGTTTATGGGCAGCACGCTTTTGTTTAATTAACCTAATTAGGTTTAACGAAAACCAGGCAGGAAAATGCGATTGTAACTTCTTACGCTTAGGAACAAATTTATCAATAGCCTCGTTTAAAATTCTGTAGAAAACATCTATATCTGATTCCAAAGAGTTACACCTAAGTATGTCAATCCAGTTAATACTATTAATGTAATTACAAATATTGGGAATATCACAGTTGGCAAAATCTATATAAAATGACTCTTCTGATATTGATGAAATAGAATGTACATTAAAATCTATATACAATGTCGGGTGAAAAATATCACAGTTAACAATTGGATCGCAATTGGTGCAAGTTAAAGTTGAAACATTAGAGAACACAAGATCCAATACATTACCACAACAATTAATATATTTATTAAATTGGTGTATTCCGTATTTATAGGCAAAAAGCCGACACAATCAGTTTCCATAATCCACTTCACATGCGGTAGATTGTAATCACCCACGACGAGTATATCGGACTCTTGGTGTTGATCAATTATGTGAGACAATGCGCTAACATGTCCAGCATAAATCTCCGAAGGGGATCTAGGAGGAATGTAGTTACAACCAATTACAATATTACCATTGACATAAATCCAGATTTCTTCTCGATCATCAGAGTCCAATCAAAGAAGACTGCGATAAAAACGCTCCCACCTCTGGAGCTGGTAGACGTCGACTGATTACGATCACAGCGGTACAAATTATATTGATCATCAATAACTTCATTGTTTGTGATAACAGACTTTAGCCATGATTCGGAAACACATATGACATCATAATCATTAGCCAATACAGAATTATAGAAATCAAATAATTTAGTTTTCAGGCCTCTAATATTTTGATACATCACAGATAGACTACGTTTGGTATTATTGATCACATTTGATTTGTTTGTGATATTGTTGTATGAAAATGGCGTTTACGAGAAGGAATAAATTCTTTTAATGCTATACCTTGGGGCCATTTAGATGGATCAAATAAAGTATATATAATGAGGTTCATCAATTCCAATTTTAAATGATGATGATTGATCAGAATTTGCGAGTCTGAAAGATTTAACGTCAGCATTAACATTTAAAATCCTTTTAGCATGATTAGCAATAGTCTTTGGCTCAATATCTGGCTGCTTAATATGAAGCCATTTTTGATTGAAATTCATATGAGGAATTCGATTCGTTAGCCATAGAATTTGTTCCATTGATAACGCGCTGATTCTGTTTACGTGTTGTGCTAGAAAATACTGTACTGTGTGGATCACACTCGTCCTTACCACAAGAATTGGATGAGTCTAAACTAAGTCTCTTTGTAGCTTAAATATATTACACCAACAGGTGCTTCATTATCAATGACATTATTCATCTCTGCTCCACGCGTAGCAGGCAAAACTACAGACGTTTGGTCGAGAATTTGACCGTATTTCTGTAGACCTATTGTTACTATCACTAATCGCAAATTTGGGACTGGAAGCTTTTAAATCAGCTTTTAAATCAGTAAGTTGTTGTGATAATAGCGATAATTTATCTAAAACCTCACATTTGAATAAATCAAATGATGCAATTAATAATTAAATTTTATCTTCAGATTCATTATGAAGTAAGGAGGCATCCTGCGTAGGAGACAGTAATTGAATGTCCGGTAGCAGCTTCTCAGAACTATTCATGCTTTTTGAACGATTCGGTCGTCTTGTGCAGCAATCCATAATTCCCTCACCGACTGAAATAATATAGTTCAGTCTGGTAGCGCACGCTGGATGAAAAACAGAGTTACATACAGAACAAGTAACGTGCTTAACTAACGCCGAAGATTGCTTGCATTTTGCACAACGAACATCACTATTCTTCAAACTATCAGACATGGTATTATATCAGTAGCGTTAAGTAGGTAAAATTAAACAATTAAGTAAGGTAGGAATATATGGCCTAAATTAAAATGGGCTAGGGAGATCGAAGGGGACAAAATTCACACCCCAGGAGCGTTTCAGGGGTGACTCACTTAAACAAACAAAGTACGCTACGGGTGTATCCTTAGAATAAATCTTTAAAACTAGATAAATTAGCATTGAAAAGAAATCATGAAGTTAAGCCCGACATATTACCAAAGCGAAAAAGTCATATTAAAGGGTTGTTGAGACTGTAATTTGTTATAAATGAAGGAGTCATAAAAGTGGGTGTCTGTCTTGTGTCGGATACAGGAACCACTAGAGATGTCCTGGATACGAGTTCAGGACAGTTAATATTACTTTTAATTAATTTATGAAAAATACATAAACCAGTGTAAATTTTCCTGGTTTTAAGTGGAGTCAAATTAATCGCAAGCATAAAAGTATCTAAAACCAAATTATTCCTGTCAATCCCCATACTGTATGCACACACCCGAGCGAATTTGTTTTGTACATTCTAAAGTTTATTACTATGTGAATTATATTAAGGGCTCCAAACAATAGAGGCATATTCAAGAATTGACCTAACCAAAGTAGTTTCAAAGTAATTAATAAGAAATTCTTACCAATCCTTAGAATAAATCCTAAAACTTTACTAGCCCTGTTTGCAATACAAAAAATATGTGCTTTAAAGTTAAGTTTGTAGTCAAGAGTTACACAAAAATCCTTAATTTGATCAACCCGATCCAATTCAAAATTCCATTTAATGTGTTGTGATATTTATTAATGATTTTTTTCTAGCTGAAAAAGTAATAACGTAGCTCTTATTCAAATATAAAGGTAGTTTATTTTAGTCACACCAAAGCATTATATTATTAAGATTAACTTATGATTATTTTTCAAAGGCATCGACCTGCTCTCAACAAAACCGTGTTACTAGTATGTGCTTAAATTGATTATAGATGAATTTAGACATTATCTTGTCCAATACTTTTCGAATGGCTGACTCAATACGGATGCCCCTGTAGTTTTCAACTAAATAATTGCACCCGAAATTTCTAAAAAAAAACATTTTTTTTAAATAACTTAGAATTTCTTTTAGGTGTATAGAATATTTAAGTACTTCAATCATATTGTTTTAATTCTTTTTTTATTACTTTCTATACTTTTCTTTTTCAAATTTCTTCAATAATTTTGCATTTCTTTAGAATTTATTTCAAATTTCTCTTCGAAAAAGTCTTGGGTTCCAGGTTTCTTACATTTTCATACTTTTAATCTTCCACACTGTGGATTTTTTTCAAGGGTTGTCTAATTTTCTAGAAATTTTTTTTCTATTTTTAAACATTTCTAAAATTTTGGTTTTCAGTTTTGCAATATTCGTTTTTAGGGGTTTTCGGATATCCCAGCCATTTTGTTATTTAAAAGAATTTATTCTCCCCTAGATTTTTTTCTGAAATTTTCCCCAAAAATTTTCTTCAAAACAATCTTAAAGTTTTTTAAAATCTCCACCAATTTTCGCTCCAAATTTATGGAATTTTCTAACTTTTATTTCCCTTCAAATATTTTCGATTGATTCATAATTTTTTGAGGGTTGCTGAATATTCAGATAATATTGTTTTAATTTTAGAGAAATTTCTAAAAATTATTTAGAATTTCCTCTCTTTGAGATTTCTGAAGTATGTTTTCTTTTAATTTAAAGACTTTCAGTGTATTTTATCAAATGGCGATATCTATTTGTTACGATTATTTAATTTCTTCTTTAGCCTTAATTGACAAGATAATTAATAAAAACGCATGCTTTTGTAATATAATTTAATGCTTTTAGGTGTTAAGTAGTGGTTTTAACCAATTGCAATGAATTATTAATTACATTATTGTAAGGGAAAGCAAGCTGAAGTAATACCCGGAGAAATTAGTTTTTTTGTGTTAATATATTCCATACTGCTATTAAAAATATTATGTTTTCTTTGCATCACCATTGAGAACAATATTGCTGACACATGTTGGATATCAGAGAAACTCACTTAAGTATCTTCCAAACGATCAATCAATTGAAATACTTTAAGAACGTCCGCGTACAGCAAGTAATTCCTAAGCTCAATAACACCCAATAGATAATTTATAAACAAAATAAAGAGCACCTGAAGAATATGAGTACCTTGAGGTACACCGGGAGTGATCGGTATGGGATGAGAAGAAGTTATTAATCTTTACTTCTTATGATCGACTCAATAGGGATGAACCCAACGATGGTAAAATTGAGAATAATAATAATTATTATTTCAGTTTGAGAATTAACATCGAATCGAAAGCCTTGGAGACGTCTGTGCAGATCCACCACATCCACTTGCTTTAGTTTGTTCAACGCCTTCCATAAGAACTCTCTGAGCTCAAGTAGATTTAAAACAGTAGATCTGCCTCTTACAGAAACGTATTGCATACTCGGGCACTCTGAGGCACTGATGTTCTTCAGTATCAATAGCCTTGCCATGGTAAGCCTGTACAAAACCTCAATTACGAGCTATACGTGGGATAAACATGAAGACAATAAATCAAAAAACAAAATAAGAGGAGGAGATCGAGACGGGATGCTCAGAGGAAAGAAAGTTACAAAAGACGTAGCAAAAGAAGTCGTACAGAACACAAGGATGTAAATCAAAAGAGGAATCGACAAAATAAAAGGAGTAGTAAGAAAAATGTCATGAGAAAACAAAGAGGAGGACACCACAGTAGAACTAATGAAAGCCAAAACATAAGCACAATTATTACTGAAAGAAATATTTATAGAGGCAAACAAAGAGTAAGAGAAAATTAAATAAAAATATGAAGGGCTCAAGAAGCAAAATAAAGAAATGTACATGTACATTTGGCACGTATCCATTTCTTAATGAAATTAAAAACATATAATGAAGAGGTCTAGCATATAATTTAAAGTAACAACCATAAAATCACCAAAAACCGTGTTATTCTAGGCAAATGTTGCAGAATTTGACGAGGTTTCCTTTGAATATACAGACGCGAAAAATTTTGAAAAATTCTCCACATTCTCGTGCACAAGCTACTTTTTGGAATGTGTTTAATCTTTCTCAATGAATTAGCAAATTTCCAAAACAGATTTGAGTCTGTGTTAATATTATTTTCACATTTTGTTATGTATGATTTGTATAGTGTATAATTTAACTTCTTCTTCGTGTTGACGTAATCTTCTGAATTCATTGTAATAATATATGTTGCTCTTGAATTTGGAGAATTGTTTGTTTGATAAAGGCTCATAAATCCAAACTGCTTAACTGCACTGCTGAAGTTGTGAGAAGACACGATAACCCTAGACGTCCGTTGTAAAATTGTGCTTCTGGTAAGTTGTAGTCTCTTAATTTATAGCAGCAAAAAGTATTCAAATACATGGAAATATTAAAAAGCAGATATAAAATAAATGGGAAGAAATATAAGAATGGGTGGGAGGAGTGAATGATAAGGGTAAGCTAATACTAAGAACGTCTCAGGATAAATTGATAAATCAGGAGGGTAGGAGAATGAAGGATTGGTTAATATAAGAGGGACGGGAGATGATAAACGGGTGCACTGAAGGTGATTGGGAAGGGAAGAAGACTTATGTTGGACCACAAGGATCGTCAGTCGTGGATTATGTCATAATAAAGAGGCTAAACAGGGAAGAAGTTTGCAGAATGGAAGTAGAAGAATTCTTGGGGTCGCACCATTTGCCAATAATGGTGGAGATAGGGGTGGGAAAATTTAGAGGAAATGAACAAGAACAGCAGCGGTGGAAGTTAGAGGATAGTGTAAATGCTTTCAAGAATATAGGAAAACGATTAGAAAAGATTAACTGGAATTAAGTTCGAACAATGGAAGAGATGGAAGTGATCATTTCGGGATGCGGTAGAAAAGTGGAAAGAAGGGATGAGGAAAGCTGCGCTTTGTTCGATAAAGAATATCGGGACGCAGAAAGGGAGGTAAGGAAGACTTTGAGGGAATGGACCTTGGGTAGAGGAGAGGAGAGATGGGTGGTGGCAGCGAGGACTAAACACCCAAAACTACTATGAGAGAAAAAGAAGATGCAGGCCTTTGAAAAAACGGCTAATGAATTGAAATTATGTAGGAATGAAATGGAGATATGGAGTATTTTAAAAAGAGGTGAGAGGAGGCAACATATAAGAGTATCTCTACAAGAATGGGCAGAGAAATACAATGTAATGAGTGGTGAGCCAAGTGGGGTAGGGGAAGAAGAGTCGAATGGGGAAGTGGAAGAGTTTACGGAGGAGGAAATAGAAAAAGCATTTGATGAGTTGAAGACTGGGAAAGGTGCTGGACTGGACGGGTTAAAGGCAGAAATGTATAAACAGGTAGGAAAGGAAGGAAAGCAGAAGTTCGGAGAGCTGCTGAATCAAATGTGGAGATGAGAAGGAGACTTCCCAAAAGCGTGGGATGTGGGACTTATGTGCCCGGTAAAGGTGGTGATACATTAAATGTAGACAATTATAGTGGGATAACAATTATGTGTACCGGGTACAAAATTGCCATGGCAGTTGTAAAAAATAGGATGGAGAAGGAGGTGGAGATCAATGGAATTCTGCCAGAGACGCAAGGGGGTTTTAGAAAAGGGAGGGGAACAAGTGATCAAATCTTTACATTGACAAGTATGGTGGAGAGAGTGTTGGAGGAAAAGGGGAGTATACGCTGTTTTCCTGGATTTGAAAGCAGCGTATGATACTATACCGAGAGAAAGATTAGTGGAGTGTTTGAGAAGGAGAGGAGTGAGTGCAGAAATGGTGAAATGGTGTAGAAGGGCGTATGAGGAATTGTGGGTGAGTGCGAAAGTAGCAGCGAATGTGTCTGAAAGATTTAGAATTTGGATGGGGGTGCGACAGGGTCGTCTGTTGAGCCCTTTACTGTTTAACATATATACCAGTGAATTGGAAGAGATTTTGAGAAAAGGGCAAACGGGCGGAGTAGTGATTGGAAACAAGAAGTTATGTATGCTGGCATATGCGGATGATGTGGTGCTTTTGGCGAGAAACTGGGGAGAGATAAAAGAGGTGATGCAAAGAGTAGAGAGGTATATGGACAAAAGAGGAATGGAAGTAAATGCAAGGAAAACAAAGTGGATGCGATTTAGGAAGGAAATGGTTTTCAGGCAACTTTCAATTGGAGTGCCAGCTGCAGGATGCATGATGAGTGAAGCCTATTTTGTAGTATGGGGTAGAAACTTGGGGAATAAGGAAGTATGAATGTATTGAGAGAGAGCAGTTGTTATTCCTGAAGCAGATTCTGGGCGTGGAAAGATCAACACCTGGGTATGAGTATGAGATGAATTTGGTTGGATTGGATAATGTGAGATTGGTGAAAGAGGTATGGAGAACGTGCATGGGGATACAGGGGAGCGAGTGGAGTATAGACCGTAGAAAGATGTATAAAAGGGCAGGAGTATCTGAAAATATTGTAAATGAATGGTTGGAAGGAGCTCATATAATCTAGGGTACGAAAGATGGCAGGTATATGGGAGGGTGCCAGGGTACCTGACTAATAGTGTCCTCAAATGAAGAGAAGAATACCCTGGTGCGATCTAGATGCTATACGGAAAAGAGAGGAAGGAAGGTTTGGATGGGAGAAAGTTATGGTAGGTATGCACTGTGTAAGAATGGGATGGATATATGGAGTCATTTGGGAGAAGAGTGTGAACTGGTGCGTGAGGAGTGGTTGGGGGAAAAGGGAAGGTAACGGAATGGATGAGAGAAGATGGAGCTGGTGTAAAGGTTTTGGCCAGACTTGGGTGGAAGAAGGAAATAAAGAGGAAAATATGATATAGTCTGTCCGTTGGATCTTCCGTCGTACGTCACAAACTATCGCTTCAAAAAACGACGAAAGTTTTACAGTGCGTTCTTTTTCTAACGCATTTGGTTTACTTTATCAGACTGAATGTTTTTGTGTCGTTTCTCGAAGCGATATTTTGTGACGTAGGGCGGAAGAAGTTTGTATATACTACTATATATGTAGAAAGTTAGTTTTGGTTGGTTCTTGTTTGCCAATAAAGGTTTTTTTTATAGACAGAAAAAGAAAATATTTTGAATGAAAAAAAAGAGATATTTTTGTATTGTTGTTGTGTATAATATATAGTTTGCTTGGATGCTGGTTGTAACTTATAAAGCAATGGAATGTTAGAATAATGGCATATAATTGCATAATTGCGCAACATAGAATTATGAGTAGACTCTAACAATAAAACAGAAATGAAGAATACTGAGGTTAGATAGTGATTTAACCACTATGGTATAACAAATGCTGAAAGGCATTCTATCATAGAGAACATTCAGAAAAGAACTAGGTAAAGTTATGATCTGCTACCAGTAGTGAAGGATTGAGGATTTGAGGAGTTACTAGAGCGAAGAGATGTAAATGGAAGTTTGAATAAATAATTCTGCAAGTAGTACTACAAAATGCGCATTTGAAAGATATTGTACTCATAGTATTTTTCAAATCTTAGAATTATATTCTAGTGTATTTAATCCTAATTAAAAGTAATATACCCTAAAACATACTAAATATTTTGACTTTAACATGCTGAAAGTAGTTTACTTTTGAGAACGATAATCTACTCAAACTCGTCTATTTCTTATAAATTTTAAGTTAACAAATGGGGATATACTAAAATACTAAACAGAACCTCAATTCTTTTAAATAATTCTAAAATTAATTCCATAGTTGTTCTGTTACTTTCTTGTCGGAACCAAATTTAATTTTCAAATAAGGAAATGTTTTACTTCTCCTAGTTTGATTTCTGCAATATTAGTTTAGACAAATTGTCCTAGAAATAAAACCCTTTGAAAAAACAACCCTTCACTTATATAAGATCACCTATACCTATTGAAAGTTAGAGTTTTTAAGTTGGTCTTGAAAATTACCTATAATTCACTTTCAATTAAAACTTCATTAGTGATAATCATCAACTACCTGCTTTGTATTTGGTCATAAGTTCCTATCAAAGTAATCTTTGTTGTGAATGTAAATAATTTTCAGTGAGTACCGGAACACATGATCAAAATAAAATAACACGAAACAAATGCACGTCAGTTAATATTTACTCTGTCCAATACAAATTCAACTATCTATCACCTACAAACTCATTTACATGAGATAACTATTCTTTGAAGACTGCACTAGAAGAAATGTTTTTTTACAACCATCAAGATCGTAGTAGCCTCAGACTTTCTGATTTATGATGAAAAACATATTTGCTATTTGAAATACATATATAAAAAGAAGAATCTAGTTTACAAATAGAAATTGAAAAAGAAAATTTATTAAGAAGGACACGAAATATTAATTAAATATCAATATATGAGTTATAAGAAATCGATAGTTAATGAAGGTCTTTGAATTATTGTATTAAATTCGTGTTACAAGTTTACAGGGGCTTTTGTACGTTATCGCGTGGGTGAAGGTGGTTATAATTTCCAAAGTCCGAAAAGAATAGTAAAACGTTACCACCGAATTTTACAAGGACATTTTAAATATCGTGTTTATTTTTTATTTATTATAAACTTATATTACATATAAACTATTTAAATTTTTTTTAAATTTGTTATACAAATGTATTTGAAATACTGACACTGTGTCAGTGTAAGTGTTACTATGGAGTTTCGACAAGTAACAGCCTCAACAATTCAATACAAAAGAATTTGGATAAATATTTAAAAATAAAAAAATACAATTTCTTGAAATTTATTTTATTCATAAAGCTGCTACTTAAATCACACTAGAAGAAAACACCAAGATTCACACGTATACGGTCTATGTTTAGTTCGACTGTAGAACACGAATTTCTGAAACTCGATTAAATGTTTTTCAGTTACTAATGTCTATTTAATTCTACATTTGAACTTTTTCACTCCCCTTCACTAAAATAGTTATGTTAGTAATAAGCGTGCAAAGTACATATTCATCGATGGAGTTAAACAATTAGCATTGAAATTAAGTAAACACTAATGTTTTAATCATCCTTGCTATTGATCGTGTGAAAATTATTTGCTGATATTTTTTGTTGGTCCTATAAAGTGTCTTGTTAATATTAAAACATGATTTTATGTAATTTTTTGTGATTATTTTTTTACATACAAATTGAATATGCTTTATTTTAACATATTATATCAGATCTCATCATCAGATACATCACACATTTTCTATATGTTAACAATTAAAGATCGATTTGAGAAGTATTCTACAAAGAATGCAACAGTTGCAAACAAAACTCCTACAGTGTATAACAAAAAAATCGCTATTAAGTGTTCTATTCGAATTATTAAAAAATCTGGACGAATATCGTACTTAATCTTAGATACGAAACTTCTTGATCCAAACTTCTTGGTCAATCCAGATTCATGGTGTCTTACGATAAGTTGGTTAATTCTTGCAGTAAACGGAGAATTTTTGTTTAGAACCATTATATACCATAAAATATAAGCCCAATCAATGTTATAGAAATTATTCATAGTACCATTATTCAGAAGTACTTCAAAATGACGTGTATCAAAGAAAAACGCGGATTTGCCTCCATTAAATTTTTCCAGGTTTTTCGAGTTGAATGTTAAAACCTTTTCTGCACGCATTATGGTAGGGGTTTTCGTGAACACTGAGTATATAAACGCCAGCTGGTGTGGTAATAAGGGTAAGATCTGAAGCTGCTAGTTCTTCAACAGTGGTTATTTGCTTGGGAGTTCCCGGTAGGAATAAATATGATATTAATAGAGATAGGTAACTGTTGATTATGATGAATACAAATATGATCCAAAGTAAATAAAAGCAGCGGAGAAGATTAGTATTTGGTTTCCAAGGATGTGATGATAGAAACGTAGCCAATACAAAATAGATAGTTTCTATAAAAGATATCCTTCGTTCTCTTTGAATAAGTAGGTACCAAAATGGTGCGATTGTTACAAAAGCGAAGCATAATGAAATCCAAACGTTTACATTGAAAACCTTAAAGATATTTTTCCATGCTGCGAAAGGTTTAGCCAGTGGGACGTAATATTTTGCTTCAATCAAACTTATAGGATAGCAAATGTCAAAATCTGCATCCGAGCTGCTGGACATCGGCATTAGTACAGCATCGGCATTTCTTTTATATAATTCACCAACAGGGCCTAAATAACCTCCATCTGGTTGCTTAACGAGCATACTTTCAACCATGCCATTCCTTACAACCGCTCCTGAGGTATAGTTATGATCAATTCCAATTATTTCCAAATTTAGCAATTTAGTAATTCTTCGCGTCGTTGTGATAATATAGTTTTGATTCAATTTAAAGGGTATTTGATTAACAAAATCGGTCATTGTAAAAACGTATACACGAAATTTGCATTCGTGAAAATGCATAAGATTCAAATCATTATCGATTTTTTTCGGTTCATCTTTTAGGCAATTAAACACCAGTTCTGGACGGAAATCTTTACATTTACCACGTGTTATTGGAAAGTAAGTATAGACATTGAAGTCTTGCACGAGTATTACGTTTAAGATGTACTTTTTCCAAAGTGTCTTAAGTATTTTCGAAACGTCTCCATTATCCAGTAATATTAATATAATTGGCTTTTGAGGATTGTAAACTGTCTCTTTATGTGAGCGACTCAGTACTTCTTCAACTTTTAAATGGGTAGCTTCAATTACGTAGTAATCTGATTTAGGCTGATGAATAAAATTTACAAAATCCACATCAGTGTTGTATAGGATATTTACAAAATTTTTATTCAGGTATTGTAGATGTTGTTTGTATGCGTAAAATATATTTTTTGGTTTTGTATACAGTAATAGTTTATCCATACATATGTGAAGATTTGAGAGAAATTCAATATCTTTATCAGAATGAAAAAATTTTTCAGTGGCGAATGCTTCTTCAGAGTTGATCATTAATGTAATTAAGATAATTATAAAGGTAATACATGCATAAGTATTTAAGTGGACCATTATTGTTTTAATACGTAATCGTTTCTGTGGTTTAATGATAGACTGTATCTGCAGAGGAAATATTTTATTATTAACTTTATTACTCAATAGTTAATAATTTTGATTAAGTATTAATATGCAATGATACTAAGTAATTACTTTTCTTACAGAATATCGCGTTGATATTGCGGAACAACTTTAATTAAGAGACAAGTGGTGATTAGATTTTGCTTTAATGGATATTATTAGAAGATTTAATATGCATTAGTTGATTTATTTAATGGCTGTAAAATATATTTCAGAGATATATAGCGATTTGGGCTAATTATTCCAGCCCAGACGTATTTGTTTTTATTATTCTTAAATTCTAATTCTAATTCTATAGTGAATATATTCATTCAGTGAATAACGGTATTGCGCAAAATCCAAAGCACTTTTGGAATTTTGTTAAATTCAAGAATAGTACGTCGGAGTACCCTGCAGTAATGCACTTTCATAATAATATTAGTGAAAATGGCACTGAGTGTGTAAACTTATTTGCAAGGTTTCTTTTCTACGGTGTATAATTACAGTACAACGGCACAAGAAAATGACTTCGGATCCCATCAAGAGGTATTGCACATGCCCTTCAAATTATCTGTGTCTGATATATTTGACGCAATTACAAAACTGGATGATAGTAAGGGTGCAGGTCCAGACGGCATTCCGAATAGATTTTTAAAAAACTGTATTTACTCTCTTTCGTTGCCATTGCATATAATGTTTACTCACTCTTTAAATTTGTGTTCATTTCCAACAATATGGAAACGTACTTATATTACGCCAATATTTAAATCTGGTAAGACAGACGATATTGCGAACTATCGCAGTGTCTCAATTCAATCAGCCATACCTAAGCTATTTGATAAATTATTATCGGAACAACTGTATTAGATGAGTAAAAATGTTTTAATAAACGAGCAACATGGTTTCAGAAATGGCAGGTCAACATCAACAAATTTATTCATTTATGAATTATTCATATCTAATGCCCTAGAAAATAAAAATGTAGTCGATGCTATTTACACAGATTTTTCGAAGGCATTCGACAAAGTTAATATTGTCATATTATTATCGAAATTAAAATCATTAGGATTCCATGAATCGGTTTGTAAATGGATTGAAGATTTTTTAACTGGTAGGACTCAGTGTGTAAAAATAAGAAACCACATTTCTGAAATTGTGCATGTTCCATCAGGGGTACCACAGGGGTCTCATTGTGGACCTTTGTTGTTTCTTTTATTTATTAATGGTATCGCATCAGTAATAAAATACTCCAACTTTCTACTTTTTGCTGATGATCTGAAACTGTTCAAAGAAATCATCCAACGATTGTGCACTGTTGCAGGATGATCTGACGTCTGTTTACAGTTGGTGTTGCCGAAATCAGTTGCTTTTTAACGCAGATAAATGCAAATCAATGACTTTATCCCGTAAAAGATCGAACCATGATTTCATTTATAAAATCGATGAAATTGCTTTATCTAAAGTTACAGAAATTAAAGATCTTGGCATTCTCTTTGATGCAAAACTAACATTTGCAAGTCATATTAGTAATATATGCAATTCAGCAGCTAGAATGTTGGGTTACATTAAACGAATTTCACGTAATTTAAATCCCGCATCATTCAAAACCATTTATATTGCTTTTGTGTGTTCTCAACTGGAGTATGCTTCAAGTGTCTGGTCTCCTAGTCAGAAATGTTATCAAGAAGAAATTGAAAATATTCAAAATAACTTTTTAAAATCTCTTTCTTACAAAGTCGGTAATGAAAATAACACAAACCTTGATACGCTAAGGACTAGTTTTGGTTTAGACACTTTAAGTAGCAGAAGAGTTTTGGCGATAATGTTGTTGTTTCATAAAATAATCAATGAACATGTTGAATGCCCTGATATTCTTTTTCAAATCGACTTTTATATTGGCACTGATAATAGATTAACACGTTACAGACCGTTGTTCCGAATACCGTTCCATAGGACAAATTATGGTATCAATAATTGTATTAGTCAATTTATGCGGTATGCTAATTATTTTTCACTTAATTCGAACTTTGATATATTTTCTACGTCTCGGCAACAATTGTTACGTCATATAAAAGATGTTAATATTAATGTTACGACAAATATGTAATAATTTAATTTAATTTCATTATTTTTATTATTGTATCTATTTTACTTTTCATTTATTATACTTACTTTATACTAATGGAGTTTTCGGTCAATAAAGATATTTATTATTTATTAATGTTTTAATGTTTTTTATACACTTCAAAACTTTTCCAATATATTTTTTCAAGGAAAAAAATATATTCAGACAATAATTTATATGACTGTTAACATTGTACATGAATAACTACGTTAATAAATGGTGTAGTCTGTTTGTGCTAGAGACCTGTTGTTTTTTTAGCTAAGAGACAAATTAGAAGAAAAATAGAAGATAAAGAAGTACGTAAGATCAGATCTTTATAATAAGACAAATAAGCGAAAATGAAAACAGAAAAAATACATATATTTTGTAGATTTATAAAAAATACATTCAACATGATATAAAGAGGAGATATTTGGACATAACTGGATGATGGAGGTATGGAAAAACCAATGATAATCCTACTTACTTTCAATAAGTTGTGATGCAAAGATTATAAATCTTGGAATTTGTAGTCATGTCAATGTTCTTATTTTGACATTGTCATAAAAAAAGATGTTTAAAATGCTTTCCATTGTTTTCGTCCACTAAAGAGTCTTCAATAATGTGAACAGAAAACAATAAATGCATTTTTTTAATAAGTGGGAAAATTACTCAAAAAATATTAAGTGCATATTTTAGGACCGCAATGAAAATATCCGGGATAATCTAAATGTAAAAAGAAACATTAATATGTTGAAACTTCCTTAATAACTATGTGGATTTTTTTTATTAAGGAATACGTATATTTTCAGCATTTTTGTAACAAATATTAATGATTAGTTACTGAACACGTTAGGCCTGCGCACGCTCCATCCCCGCCATTCCGCGAACTTAAGAACGCACCCTCGTACAATATTTTTTTTTTTACAAATATAATAGGAGAGATTTTAAAAGCAAATATTTCTATGGATGAATCTATGTTGAAAATTTGCAATTATTCATTTACTAATCTGGAATTGGAGAAGATGGTCCTTTTATAAAATATCAACAACTATTACTAAATTTGATGTGCTTCTTTCTTTTCATTCACAACCGAGCAAATCCTCCGTTCAATTCCTTCTTCCTTCATTCGAAAGATAATAACATTTTATTATTTTTTGTAATATCTAACATTTTTCCAAGAAAGTAATTTTCTAAAAGTTATCTAATAAAATTTACTTACGTTTGCAGATATTTGTACACTAAGAGACTGAATATTATAAATATATAGTAAAATTTTCAATGCTTATATAAGAATATTAATTATATATGTAACTAAAATAAATAATTATACATAGAAAAGTTAAGGCCATTCAGTTGATTGATTAAATAATCATTAAATATTATTTAGCCATCGACAGAGCAAAAATTAAAATCATGGACAACACCAACTTAATACTTTATAAGGAGACGGTGTAAATAAATTGAATATTTTCAGCGTAATTATTTCTAATAATTAACAGTTGATTGATCAAATATGATAAAAATACCGTAAATACAATTTCAAGGGTTTGTAATTAAGCCTACTCATTAAATATTTAGTCTATTAATTCGAGCTCCCTGTGAAAAGTTTCGAAACATCATCAATAAACCATTTCAATAATTGCTTTTTTATTGTATCGTGATTTGATTATTCCGGGCTAAGTAGTTTTATAATTATCTTCTTCTAGGAATATATAGACTTTTTTAAGGGTGAAACAAAATATCAGTTTTTTCAATAGGGGCAAATCGGAACAACATTTTTGATATTTACTTTTTTGACATAGTAGAAGCTTTAGCAATTATTATTATGAAATCAATTTTGCTCGAAAATCGTATTATAATATTAAAAATCCATTATGAAAACGGTGGATCTGTAAAAGTTAAATTTCGTAAAATTTGTGATATTTTCGGTCAACATAATCGTCATTCGCTATTAAGAATTTTGTCGATAAATTTGAGTCCACAAGTTCGATACTTAATTTTCACTTGAAAAAATTGCAGCCGTGAGCCAAAGTGTTGAAGAAGGTCCGAATTTATCATTTCCTCGACGTTCTCAACAATTGGGGTTATCCACAACGACCACATGGCTATCGCTGACATGTGGTTTCAACAGGATATTGCCATAAGTCCGAAACAATGAATTTATTTAAAACTCAATATCTTAAATATCAACAAAAACTCTAATAAACCAAAAAAGGAGAATAGAAGAAAACCAAGACATCCTCCGATACATTGGACTGTGATGAGAACCACTCCCAAGGTAAAGACAGAGGGAAGAAAACAAGAAGGAAACAACAAATAAATTCACTATATTGTTCTAATATTAATTAAGTATATATTTATAATTTTCTTTTTGGAATAAACAAATCTATTCTTAATTATTAAAATTCACAAAATGAAAATTTTGATGATAGATATCTGTAAGAGTTATCGTGGTGGACATTTGCCCGATATTCATTTTTCATTTAAGATACCTTATTCTTTCTAATAAAAAAAACATTACTTCCCATTTAAACTACATGTATGTATACTTTTAATAATTACCTTAATGTCATGATCAGAGAAAGGATACTGCATAAAAATGAGCATGCTTGGTATTTGATCAGCAATAGAGGTAAATGTAAATACAAAAAAAAATTATATCAAATATCTGATGGTCTTAACTTTACGTTAGATTTAGTCATTAGATTATAAGGGTTAACTTCGGAGAAATATAAAAATATTGAAACACAAGAAAAGGTTTAATTAATTAACCTTCTAATTAACTTTGTTGTTTCTATAGATAAAGCATTAACGCGAGCCATAAAAACGCTGCACCAGATTTCCCTAATTGGGTAAATAACCACCGACAATTAGGCAGATAAGATCCAAAATAGATCGAAACCGGTTTGTGCTTCGAAACAATAATTCATGGTCTTTTATTTCTGCCATCGTCACAATCGGTCATGACGAAACACGCCATTTTTTATTACTTGTTGTCATATGGACATATCTTTGGTCCACGTGTAGTATTAACAAAAAAGATCTTGAATAGAAAAATATATACCTTGATGTGTGATTTAGTCAATTACCTCCGAGAATAAGGAATTACTCTAAAGATCCTAAAAACTTTTTATATACGCTTCCTCTATGCTAAGGTGAAAGTAATCGCATCGATTGGTAATTGATTAATTAGCAAACGAAATAGCCTTTAATCATTTTCGAGTTAAAAAGACTGATAAGCGGCTTCAAATGTTTATCCAACTCATTCGATAAAGAGATATGAAGATATGATTATTTCTTAAGAAAGTGTATATTATTTAAAAAGATTTTTTTATTGAATTAAGATTGAATTATCAACACTTAAGACAAGATGCAGGAAATATATTAAAATATTTATTTTATCAACTATTTTTCAGATAGGATTGATGGTGATAGCTATTTTGACTTCATCTTAGAATTAGGAACTTTAAAAGAAACTGCATTTTGTTGACATAATAGTGCATAGGATTAATTTTTTGACTACAGTTTCGATGGATGGTGATGGAATTTTGTCATTGTTTCCACGAGATATTAGCTACCGTTTATATCTGATATTATGATTGTGTAGCAAACCGGTTGTTTCATAATTTCAGTTGTTTCTTTCAAGATAAAGGAGACTTTGATAGATATACAGTTCGGGAAATGTCATTATGTGAGTTTACAATATACGGCTTTACATTCGTCACGATAGCCTATTCCACCAACTATACGCACTGCTCTTCATCGTAACCTCATGCCAGTAGCCAATAAGTAAGGTGGCATGTTGCAAACTAGGTTGTCTTTAAAGTTTTATCTGACACCGACTGGGACATGTTCCCCAAAAATTTTGCAGACGCTGGATTCCTCAAATTATGTGTAAAGAGCATATATATTATTTTTTCTTTGTTAAATAACAGCTTATTGCGACTAAACCATTGTTCGCATTTATCATTTGATGAATGGCTTCGATGCACTGCCTTTTCCGTAGTAGTAGCTATGTCAACAATAGTGGTGTCATCAGCATATATAACTTTAAAACTTTGATCACAGTATATTAAGAAATCGTTAGTATAAATAATTAAATCCACTTGCTAGTCGAAATACATATTCGAGAGTCCAAAGAGTGAACAGTGAAAAATAATTAATTACGAGTGATGGACTTCCTACAGCAAAAATAAACAAATTTATATTAAAAACAGTGCTGTGTTAATACACTTTCACAAATTGTTATATCGTTTTATACACATTTGAACAAGTGAGTTACACGATTATTCCTACAATTCCAAAAGACATAACCTACAAACATTGTTTGCAAGGAGGAGTCCTGCTGATAGAAAACACATATATTCGAACACATTATCATTAATAAATAGAAAAAACACGAAAATATTTTCGTAAAATCTACAACAAATGAGTCTTATTAAGACTACAAGAACAAATCACTTTTGAAACAACTACTTCTCTAGCTAATACTTCGACAGACATTGAATAATACACTTATATATTTTATTATTACATTATCATTAATTTAAAAATTGCTGTAAGTGAAGCAATTGGCGTAGTGGTTAAGGCAGAGGTGTCCAAACTACGGCCCGCGGGCCAAACCCGGTCCGGCAGGCAATTTTATCCGACCCGCCAAGGATTTTGAAAAATTTCGTAAAATATAAATGTAGCGTGGCGCGTCGGTATTAGATCTCGCGCAGATGAAGAGCGCATTCGGTTAGGATGATTATTTACATTCTTTACAGTTGATATATTGTAAATTGGTATGTTTAGATTTATATTTAATATATTATAACTTAATTATTATGTTAATATTATTTTTTAAAGTTGAACATGGAAACAAAAAGAAGAAAAGTAGATGACGAGTGCCGCGTTTTTAAAGAAGAATGGAGATTCAAATATTTCTTTGTGCAATCGCAGTCAAAGAATTGCAAAGCTATATGTGTAATTTGCAATGACACTGTTGCTGTAATGAAGGAATACAATTTACGTCGACATTATGAAACAAAACATGCTTCAGCTTACTCACAATTTAAGGACAAGCAGCGTACTGAAAAATTTGAAAAAATGAGTCTTAGTTTGTCTTCTCAGCAAAATTTATTTAGGAAGGCAAACTCGGAAAATGAATCATTGACTTTAGTTAGCATGAAAGTTGCTTATTTGTTGGCGAAAAAAGGGAAACCCTTTATGGATGGAAACATCGTTAAAGAGTGTATGATGGAAGCTGTTGGGGTATTATGTCCGGGAAAGGTGAAACTTTTCGAAACGATAAGTCTTTCCCGCAATAATGTTGCTCATAGAATTGACGATATTGGCAATAATATACTCCACCAGATTCCTGGAAAGCACAGCGTTTCACTCACTATTCTATCGCGATGGATGAATCGACCGACGTTAGTGACACCTCACAACTTTTAGTATTTGTTCATGGAGTTGACGATCTTAATGTCACCCAAGAATTAGCATCGGTTAACAGCATGCATGGCACTACAACTGGAGCAGATATTTTTAAGGAACTACAACAGACGTTGGCCAAATATAACTTGTACTGGAATCGACTCCAAGGTGTGACAATTGACGGAGGAAGAAACATGTCTGGTGCAAATATTGGGGTAGTTGGGCTAATAAGAAAAGCTTGTGAAAGCGCAGGAGCAACAGTACCAATTTTTCTGCACTGTATCATTCACCAACAAGCCCTATGTGTAAAACATGTCGACATGAGCTGCGTTTTGAAACCAGTTGTTTCTGTCGTAAACTTTATTCGATCACGTGCACTCAATCATCGCCAATTTCGATATTTCCTCGAAGAAATTGAATCTGAGTCTGTTGACTTGTCGTATTATACAGCAGTTCGATGGCTTAGCTGTGGAAAAGTGTTATTGCAGTTCTTCAAGTTCAGAAAGGAAATTAAAATTTTTCTTGCGGAAAAGAATCACCCTGAACCGCTTTTATCGGATGCAGAGTGACTCTGGAAGTTGGCAATTTTTGCAGATGTCGTGACTCACGTAAATAACTTAAATTTAAAGCTCCAAGGTAAAAACAACTTAATTTGTGATTTATTCGAGCAAATCAAAGCATTCAGATCCAAGCTGATATTGCTCGAAAGTCATATGAATGAATGTAATATTTTCAGTAAAAGTAATTGCGGATTTAAAACTAGAATTTCAAAAGCGTTTTTCTGATCTTGACATAAATTCAAGTGGCTGTTTCAAAATCCATATGACTGCAACGTTGGCGACGTTTCAAGTCAGTTTCAAATGGAAATAATTGATCTTCAGCTAGCGATCAAATCAAGAACAAATACAAGGAAGGAAACTTGGTCGATTTTTACAAATTTTTGGACGCAAAAGAGTTTCCAAATTTAAAGCAATTGGCTGGTAAATTTATTTCTATGTATGGCACTACCTATATGTGCGAACAAACTTTTTCCAGGATGAAGTATCTGAAATCTAAATATAGGGCAAATTTATCGGATGATCATTTGCAATCATTTCTAATAATTGGTGTTTCCGATTTGAATCCCAACTTTGAAGAAACTCTCCAGGAAAAAACCCAGTTCCACCATTCTCATTAAAAATTGCATGAAATAATTTTATAATAATATAATTTAGACATGTTTGTTTAGTATTGTTATATCTGTAATTTACTATAAAAAATAAAATTCAATGCTGCTTTACTTGTAATAAGGTTTTTTAATTCACATATTTACAATGCTTGGCCCCCGCTAATGAATTTAAATACCAAACTCGCAGCAAAAAGTTTGGACGCCTCTGGGTTAAGGCGAAGGTTATCAACACGAAAAGGCCAGGTTCGAACCCCAAATTGGACACATTATTTTTATTAATTTAATATTATAATAAACAATATATCCGGCCTATCACAACAGTAATAAATAAAAATAAATAATAACTAAAATTAGAAAAATAAGACAACTATAAAGAATATAGAGGCATCCTTCTCCGTAAGGTTGACTTGAGGGCTCTTACGCATGTTTTCTTAGTGTCACATCGCTATAAAGATACATAGTATATACACATAAATCAATACAAATAAAAAGAAAATTGTTAAACATAAATAGCCAATGAGCAAAAAGGATTCAAAACGTAAACTACTGGATACAAGTATTGAAAAGCAAGAACACAAGGATACAAGTAACAAAGAGATGGGCGAGATACTAAGAGCAATACAAGAAATGAGGCAGGAAATGAACGAGAGATTTGATAAAAACAATGAGCAAAATGAAAAATTGAAGCTAGAAGTGGAAAACATAAATCAAGAACTAACTCAATGAAAAAATGAAATAAAGAGGAAGGAAGAGGTATGGAAAACTGAGAAAGCAGAATTATGTAGAAAAATACAAACCATGGAAGAAAAAGAAGAAAAAACGAGAATAAGAAAAACGAAGAAATAACGTTGTTATTAAAAATACAAAAATATACGGAGAACAAATAACGAAACAAATCGAGGAACTAATAAAGAACAAATTAAAAATCGAAACAAAAATAATAGATGCGTATGCGTTGGTAAAGGAACCAAGATATACATAGATAACGACATGACCATGAAAGAAAGGGCAATTCAAAAAAGTTTAAGACAGCTAGCTAAAGAAGAGATGGAAAAGGGAAACATCGCAAAGATGGGCCACAAAAAGATAAATATAATTAATAAAACTTATAGATGGGACGAGATAAATAGAGTAGATGATATAAAAAACTAAAAACTGTGAATCACGTAGACTAAAGCAAAGAGAAAAGGAAACACGAATAATGAAAAAAATATAATAAAAATAAGCACATGGAATATAAAAACAATGCTGAAAACAGGAAAACGGATGAAATTGTAAGAGAACTGATCAGGTATAACATTGACGTCGCAGCAATACAAGAGATAAGATGGAAAAACTCAGGTCACCTAGATAAAAATGACTACACGCTATTATATTCAGGTGAGCAAGATCAAGGCAGAAACGAAGTAGCTTTCATAATAACCGGAAAATTAAAGAAATGCATTTTAGAATTCAAACCGGTTAATGGCAGATTAGCTTATTTGAGACAGAGTACAAAACCTTTCAATACATCTATAATAAATGTTTACGCACCAACGGAAGCAGCAGACGATAAACAAAAAGATGAGATATATGAAGAAGTAGAAAAAATATACCAGAAAACGCCTAAACAAGACACAATAATTATCGCAGGTGACTTTAACGCCCAAATCGGGAAAGAAGACTATATAAAAACAGTAGCATTCACGAAATAACTAATGACAACGAACGTAGATTAAGTAATTTAGCAGCATCAACAGGTACGAAAATAGTAAGCACAAAATTTAAACACAGAAAAGAACATAAAATAACATGGATGTCACCCGGTCGACGGTACAATAATCAAATTGATCATATACTAATTAAGAAGGAGCAAGAAACGCATGTATTGGATGTAAGATCGTACAGAGGTGCAAATGCAGACACAGACCATTTCATGGTTACGGCTCGCATAAAACTGAAACTTTCGAAAAAGAAGAAACAGGAAAAACATAACAAATGGGATATTGAAAAACTTAGCAATATGCTCACAAGGAAAGAATATGAGGAGACTATACGAAGGAAACTACATACACAAAATCGAAAAGCAAACGGTGATATAAACGAGAAATGGAATGCAATAAAAGAAATATTGATAGAATCAGCAGAGCAGAATATAGGTGCAGTGCAAAAACGCTACAACAACGACTGGTGGAATGAAAAGTGCTGCATTATAGTTAATGAAAAAACATATTTGAGAAGACGATGGATACAAACAAACAACCATGAAGATAAAACGAAATATGACCAGAAAAGAAAAGAACATAACAAACTTATAAGGAAAATCAAACGTACATGGATACAGAACAAGATGGATGAAATAGAGAAAGATTACAAATGTTACAACTCAAAAAAGTTCTACAAAAAAATCAACGCACAGAAGAAAAAAACGAATATTAGACATCTAGGAGTTAAATGCAAACATGGAAAAGTAGCAGAAAACTCAGATGAGGCTAAGTTAATATGAAAAACCAATTTAAAGATCTACTGACAGACGCAAACGAGGCAACACAAACAGAAGAAGTAATAAGAGGAGATGGAATAAATAACAATCTAGATGAACCAACAATTGAAGAGATAAGAGAAATTATTAAACAATTCAAAAACGGAAAATCAGCAGGTGAAGACGGAATCTATATGGAGATGATTAAATACGGGGGAGAAGAACTACATTGCGAGGTACACGAACTAATAATCTCGTAATAGTAACAAAGCAACGATCTTAATGGAAAACATTCTAAAAGAGATAATAGAGGAAGTAAGCAAAATGGGCTTAAAAATAAACGAAGACAACACAAAATTTATGAGTATTGGGAAACATAAATATTCAGGAAAGATTAAAATAGGCAGTCATGAATTCGAACAAGTGACAAAAATAAAATACCTGGGCGTAACAATAAATAGCAACGGCGAAAGCGTAACAGAAATTGAAGAGAAAATACAAGCAGCAAACAAAGCATACTATGCCAACCAAAAAGTATTACAAAATATAACCATAAACACTAAAACGAAGGTACAAATATATAAAACAATTATAAGACCAGTACTAACATATGCAGCAGAAACAATGTCGTTAAAACGCCAAGACCAAAATAAATTACTAATTATAGAGAGAAAGATAATGAGAAAAATTCTAGGACCAATTAAATCAGGAGAAAGCGAAATAAGAAGACAAACCAACGGAGAAATAGTAGATCAACTTAGAGGATCCAATATTGTGCAAATAATTAAGTCAATGAGATTAAAATGGATAGGACATGTATGGAGGTCAGGAGCGGCAAGTATAATAAGAAACATAATGGAGTGGCAACCAAGTAAAAAAAGAGGACGTGGAAGACCAAGAAGTAGATGGCAAGACGAGGTAGAAGAAGATATAAGAGGACTAGGAATTACGAAGTGGAAGTCGAAAGCAGAAGATAGAAAAGCATG
Organism: Ontholestes murinus; assembly: GCA_963969525.1. NCBI lineage: Eukaryota > Metazoa > Arthropoda > Insecta > Coleoptera > Staphylinidae > Ontholestes > Ontholestes murinus. The sequence continues at coordinate 83,116,249 of OZ018387.1, forward strand.
GAGAGAAATAACAAAGAAAGTTAAAGATTCTAGGACGTGTATATAATATAGACTATTTAATGAGGACTAATCCACCTCACCATGAGGATTGTATGGGCTTCAAAAGAAGCGGCGAAGCTCCACAAGGAGCGTAGTGCCATATATACTAGTATAAATAATAAAAAAGCAGAGGCCCCAGAATAGAGCCTTAAGGAATACCACAATCAACCGGCAGCATGCTCAAACAAGCATAATCATAGTTAACAGACTGGGTCCTATTGAAACGATATGAATCAATTAGTTTAGTGTTATCTTCATCAAAACCATAGCATTTTAGTTTTGCAATTAGAATATCCTGATTCACACAATCAAATGCTCTGCTTAGGTCCACAAAAGAAGTCATGCAAAATTTTCTACTTTCATACACAAATAGAATCTCATTTAAAAGTGATATTATGGCATCAGTAGTAGATTTTCCACTACGAAAACCAAATTGAGTCGTTTTGAATAGTTCATATATTTCGAAGTATTCTGTAATTTGAATTAATACCTTTTCTACTACTTTAGAGATAATAGGTAAAATAGATACTGCGCAATAATTGTGTGTTATTTTTATCGCCGTTTTTGTGAATAGGCAATTTTCATTTCATCGGACACGGGCATTAATTATAGAAGTAAGGACTAATAAAATTGGCTCCTTGCAGCATTTCAATAAATCAGAAGTTAATCTGTATATATGTCTTTGCTTTTATTACTTTTATACTGTAGACAACATCAGAGATAACAGTAGAGCTAGATACCATTTTAAAAGAAGAATTAAGATTTGCAAATGTAGGCATACCTAATATAGGGTTAAAACTAGGATCTTGAATAACAATAAGTTTTATATGAGATGTAAACTCTTGGTTGAATTGTTCAGCATTCATGTCACATGTTTTGATTTTAGACTAGAATTTATACTTTGTCACATGGACCTGGCTTTGTTGTTGGAATTCAAAATAAAATGATCGTAGACCTTAATTTTAGCTAATTTTATTGTCTGGTTATATTTTCTGCTATACAACCAGTCAGTAGACTCTAATATATTTAAAAAAAGTTATTTTCCCGATTGAGTTATTGATCTAAATAACTTACGATTGTCGATCTTTTAATACTGCATCTGACACCTGTTAATTATTAATAGTATTCGGAGTTTTATTTGTGGGTTAACTTGCTTATGGTTTCTGGATTCTGGTTTAAATCGATGGGAGGGCAGAGAGTTCCGCCGCACGTAGACCCCAATGGGCCCTTTGTGCGTCCTCCTATCTGAGTCCTCATTCCTAGCCACGGTTAAGCTAACCCAAGGCATTGGCAAATGCCAGGACTGTAGCAAGAGGGACTCTAGGATGTCTGATGGATTTAGACATCCCTCTCCCATTGTGGATTTACGTAGGTTGGATAACATGGAGCAGTCTAACAGTACATGCTCCGCGGTTTCCTCTTCTGCTTCACACCCTCTGCGGATAGGACTAGATTGTAGTCCCAGTTTGTACAGGTGTGATCGTAAATTGCAGTGTCCTGTAAGAAGCCCTACCACCTTCCGTAGGATTTCTCTGGACAGTTGCGTACAGTATCTGGCCGTTTTGCTGAGACAGCAATCCTCCCTGTGGGCAACCTTTTGCGACCCGGCATACAAGTTTCGTATCGCTTATTGAAATCTTGGCTGTCCTCCATTGCAACATGTTGGAGATCCACTGGCTTAGAGCCACCGGAACCTCCCTGCGTCGAAGTGCCGCTGTTATCTTTGGGAAGGAGGTCTTATCAAAGGCTTCTTCAATGTCCATAAAAGTCGCCAGAGTGAAGGTTTTTTGCTCACCACGGTGTGCAGGGCCGAATCCGTCGACTTGCCTTCACAGTATGCGTTTTGATTGGTATGTAAAGGGTGTTTCACTAAGGCCATTTCCCTAATGTATCGATCGCAGAGCCTCTCAATTATCTTTAATAGAAAAGATGTGAGGCTTATTGGTCGGTATGCTTTCGTTGTGGTGTAATCTAAGCGTCCTGGTTTTGGTATGAAGATTACTTTAGTTTCCCTCCATGCATAGGGTGTGTAGCTGAAGGCAATACACCCTCTCTACACGCCTACGAGGGTGTCCAGGATAATATCCTTGCCCCACTGTATTAGAGCCGGATAAATCCCGTCCAACCCTGGGGGTTTGTGTGGTGAGAAACTCCTCATTGCCCAGTCTTTTCCTTGGTAACGATGGAGCCCGCCAGGTCCCAATCCGGTTTAGTTCGGGATTCTGTGGAGGTATCCATGGGATTCCACTCCTGGTTAAAGGTACAGCCTGGGAAATGGGTCCTCAATAAGAGTTTGCCTGGGTTTTCAGGTGAGTTCGTATAAGAGCCGTCCTCCGTTTTAAGGCTAGTGAGTTTTGGTAAGGAGTTTCTGGAGAGGGCCAGTTTTAGACGTGATGTTTCCGAGGCATTTTTTACTTTGGAGCCAGTTTTTTATAGTCATGTTGTACTATTTTATATTTGTTCCATTCGGACTCGTTTTGCATATTCATGGCTCTGTTGTGTGCCCTTCTTGCTTGTTTTTTCAGCGCCTCAAATTCTGCGCACCACCACGAAGTTGTGGGTCCCCCATCTGTTCTAGTTTTTATAGGGCACGCTTTCTTATACGCTGATATGATTCCCTTCTGAAGAGCGTTAGTTATATTCTCCAGTTCGGGTATATCTTTTATTGGGTCTTTATCTAGATCCCTAGTTTTGGAGATCTTAGTGAGGGTCGTTTTGAAAATTTTCCTCTTGGTCAGTCTTGGATCCCTGTACTGGGTAGTGTATGAGGCTTTTAATGTAATTTGGAATTTTATCCATCTATGGTCTGACATTGTGACTTTTTGAGATACGTGCCAGTTCTCTACATACCTTGTAATGTGAGTACTACCAAGCGTGAGGTCAATACAACATTGGCAACAGGAGCTTACAAAGGTCGGTTCGTTACCTCTATTTACTATATCTAAGTTCCTACTTAGTATAAAGTCATGCAACAACTTATCCCTGCTGTTGTTTTCTTGGCATCCCCATACCTGGTGGTGTGAGTTGTAGTCACACCCCACTAAGAGGGGTATGCCTGCCTTCTCACAATGCACCACCAGCTCTTCCAGCTCCGGAGTTGGGGGTAGGTTGGAAGCTTCTTGTGGAAGGTATGCTGATGCTAGTGTCAGATAGTTTACCTCGTCTTTCAAGCAAAGCCTTATCCGAACAACCACAAGGTCCTCGGTAGATAGGTGCTGCATGAAGATGGGGTTGTATTTGTTAGAATATGGCGGCCCTTGGTGTTTTACCTGCGGATATATAAAACAGATCATTGCCTGGTTTATTTAGTCCATGAACCCTGTTTTTAAATGCCCAGGGTTCTTGGATCAAAGCACTGCAATCCTGCACCATATCAAGCTCTCGGCCAAAGGTGGCCGTAACTTGCTTATAAAAAGATTTTTTTTTTTCTTTAAGGAGACTACTATTTTCCTAAAGAACTAATCTTGCGTAATAGTTTATTCTCTTCGGCGAGAAGATTAATTTGCAAAATACCTGTACTTGTATAGCCTGGTGAATTAACCTCCATGTCGTTTTCGCCGGTTGGCATAAGTATGATCTTTCCATGTGCTTTATTGTGAATCTTAAGCCATGTTGGATGAAAGTAATTACCATAGTTTCTCACCACACTCGCTTATTCATTTTAGCCGGAGACACAACTTGGCTCGTCCGCCATTTTTTTTCGATAATAAGCGGATGTTTAAGATTATAATAATAATATACTACTACATATTTATTGGCAAATATATACAATACTTAGATTTAAACAGCTGATAATAAATGAGGTGTTAGTGTGTTCATTTGCCAAAAGGCCATCGAAAGACCTGTGCCTATTAAGATTCTATTATCTTTAATATCTCCAGACTTAAGTGCCTTATTATTAATATTATGCATCTATTATTTCTCTTCTGAATCCACATTGTATATATTAAATAATATTTGCAATTTGTTCCTGTTCATTTTTTCTCTTGCCCTTATTTTGTCTGTTACTCGTTAGTTTTTACATCTTTGTTTATCTATTATACTTTACATTCTTCTATTTCTTCAATATTTAAATATTGTCCCTCATTTTTTTCTTTTTTTCTCTTTCTTATTTTTTGTACATTTCTATTTCGCTGTGTAATTATATTTTTATAATCTTTCCATTATCTTGTCTTTATATGTAAGTATTGGGGTTAAAACGGGGTAGTGCATGCGCTGAATTAAGTTAGCGTCGCATAGCCTCTCCTACTCAATGCCGACTCTCGCCTCCACGAAACCTCATATGAGGTGGTGAACCCCGGTAACCCGAGCAACCTCGCCTAAGATGCGGTAACAATCCGTATGGAGGACGAGGTCAGGGCTAACGAGAGTGGGAAACAAGTAAGTTTCGAAACCAAAACAATCGCCTCGGATATCAGAGAAATGGATTAAATAGTTTTGGAGACAAAATCCCTATAAGGGAAGTAAAGGCCAAAGCAAAAAAGAAAGATATATAAGTATTATTGTGTTTTTATCTTTAATATTTGTCGTATTGTGTGCCTTGTTCCTTTTTGTTAATTATAATTTTTGGCGTTTAAGGTTCTTATTACTGTCGGCTTCTTTTTACTTTATATTATTTGTAGATTTCAGTCCTTTTGGTTGGTAAATATTTAGTCCGTTTTTTTATCAATAAAACAGTTATTTTCTTTTCCTGACAAGTGTATTTGTTAGGTAAACATGTACATTTAGCTTGCGAAAAAAAAAAATATAACTGTGTTTCACTGATGATCTCATTTTTTACATAAGTCAAAATTACATTATAATCCATTTATTAAATGTTAAAGTTATATATAGGTATATAGAACATACAAAATTTATTGAAAATGTATTTTTTTTAATACATTAAGTAACATTCCCATTTATGTACGAAAAATTATATCTTCTATATGACCACGGCAACGAGCAATGGGATCATTGAAGTTCACGATGCCGCATTCACAAACATCATCAAAATTTGAAGTTCATCCATCAATTGGTTTATTGTTTGTGGTTTGTTCACTTTAACTTTTGATTTCGCAAATACCTCCAGAAAAATTCACAAAGCGTAAGGTCGCACGATCTATCAGGTCATTTTTGGTTGCTAAGCAAAGAGATAATTTTTTGGGGAAACTTTTCATCTAGTGCGTTACGGATGCATTTTATCTCATCACAGTCACTAGCGGGTTTTCGGTACCCAAAATTCTGCAGTTCTGTTTATTGAGGTACTCGCTGAAGTGGAAGTGCGCCCCATCTAAGAAAATTATTCTTTTGGTGAACGTATTGTTCTCCGCTTGTCGAGCCATGACCCACTGAGCAAATCGATATCTCTTTCCATGATCTGAAGGCTTTAACTCTTGTGTAACTTGATTCTTGTACATATGCATTTTCAGATCTTTTGAAAGAAAAAAATATGCATTGAACTTGTTGATAAATTTAGTTTATGTTTATTTCTTTTAATTCTGTGCCAACAAAACAGCCTAACACATATAAAAAATACATAAATAATATTAATTGTTGGGATCGGCGGCAAACTGATTTTCTGGAGCTTACGATCACATTATTACGCACGGCAGCAATGTTTTCTTGTGTTTACTTAACATTTGCAATAGAACGCGTGGTCTCAAACTTCCGGACCAACTTCCGAACTGAGGATTCAGTTGGAGCAGCGATATGTCCGAGTATCATACGCAATTCACGAACGGTTGCCGTGAGACTTTCATTGTTTTTGTAATAACTTTTTATCACTTAGATACGTTGCTTAGTTGTCATCTGCTCCCTGACAAAAATAAACATCAAACTACAATGCTCACCACACACAAGGTATCAGACTGCTAATGGTATCCTTCCCAAATAACAAACATGAAACAAGCACGACTGCCAATCGTCATATGACAAGCAACAAGTCAAGGTCCGCCGCAGGGGTGGTTGACGTGCACAGGCATTTGGGAGTAGCGACCCCACGTACCCGAGCTGTTCATTGCACACACACACACACCCGCTCATCACACACACACAACGACAGTGACACCCCGTGAAGTAATGCCAGACGGCGCACAGTGGTTCAGAACGCGAAAAACGCGATCGAAATTGTTTACTCTTTACTATTAACAGATTTTATATTAAAAGTTGAGTAAGTCTATGTTTTTAGGTATGATGAATCTGAAATTATGCATTAAAAACCCGTATTTGTCAAAACTATCCAAAAATACAACCCTTAAATGCGAAAAATTGATATCACTTAATACAAGTACGAAGAATATTTTTTATACAAATTATAAAGTTTAGTTTGCAAATTCGAAGTATTTGTTTGTCAAAAGCACCCCTTAATGCAGAGATGCACAGACTTATTAAGACTAGGGGCCACTCGGGCAAATCATGAACTGATGGCGGGCCGCCAGAAGTGTAGGTAATTAAAGACAATAAATAATTGATAATAATGTATTAAAATTAAAAAGGAATTTATTAATTTGAAGCGTGGCACTGCATAGTGCTTACAATCTTTTTTATATTTGGCTCAAATTTACTTGTAGCAACACGTAAAACTGCTTCCAAACTTTCATTTGCAAGGCGGTTTCTATTTTTGGTTTTATTATTATTAAGTATTGAAAAAGTTTGTTCACATATATAGGTAGAACCAAATAAGCTGGCACATTTCAGAGCGTTTATGCGCAACTCTTTGTACATATTTTTATCAATGCAGCGGTAAAAGTTCAGCAAGTCTCCTTCGTTGAATTTGTTGCGTAAATCTTCGTCGTTTTGAATGTCGATAATTTCTAACTGCATTGACTCTGGCGCATTTTCAACTGAAATCGTGAAAGGATTGCTGAATATGTCCAACAGAGGTTTCACTTTTTTAAACTCCGAAAATCTGTCTTGAAAAGATTGAATCAAAATATCTACCTTTTCTACATAACTGAAATTAATCGCAGTTTTGTTGAATTTTTCAGCCATTTTCTTATAATTCGGAAAATGATTGTAATTTCCAGAATTCAATTGCGATCTGAAAAGTGTCAGCTTGCATTGAAAGGATGATACATGAGCGTAGAGCTGGGATATCAGTTGATTTTTGCCTTGAAGCCGTGTGTTCAAGACATTCAAATGATTTGTAATGTCAACTAAAAAAGCCAAATCACACAACCAATCAGGATTTTTAAGTTCCGGGACATCCCTTTGCTTTTCCGCCAGAAATATTCCAATTTCTTCTATTAAATTTAGAAATCGTTCCAGTGTCAATCCACGACTTAGCCACCTTACTTCTGTATAATACAGTAAATCTCCATATTCGCTTTCGATGTCATCAAGGAATTGTTTGAATTGCCTGTGATTGAGTCCTCGTGATTTTATGAAATTTACAGTCGAAACTACCACTTTCATGACATTTTGAAATTCAATTTGTTTAGCACAGAGGGCTTCTTGGTGTATAATGCAGTGAAACTGCATGAGATCTTCAGCCTTTATGTTTTTTTCTTGCAGATGCTTTTTCAGCAAAGTAACTAGCCCGGAATTGACACCAATCATCGAAGGAGCACCGTCAGTCGCAACTCCCGATAATTTTGATAAGTCCAAATCAGTTTTTGGACGCTCATCCAAAAGTACATTGAGTATATCAACTCCTTTGGTTTGACCTTTCAATGAACACATTCCTAATAACTCTTCTACGACTTCAAAATCTTGAGTAACACCTCGTATGAATATTAGAAGTTGAGCTGTGGAACTAATATCAGTGGATTCGTCGAGTGCTAATGAAAAAAATTCAATGATCTTAGTTTTTTCAGTTAATTGTTCCGCAATATTACCTGACAAAGACATAATTCGTCTTTGGATGGTCATACGATTCAGTTGAATTTTCTCAAACTTTTTTGCTGCTTCTGGACACATTTTCTTAGCGGCAATTTCTATGCATTCTTTTACAAAATCCCCATCATTGAAGGGGCGACTTCGCTTTGCTATCATTCGAGAAATTTCATAACTAACTTCTGTAGCTGTTTCTGAATCTTCAATGGGTTTTCTAAACATAGCTTGCTGACCCGTAAGCTCCCGTTTTAAAGACAACATTTTTTGCTTTCTTAATTCGCCTGTAAACTTGGTAAAAGAAGGATGCTGCGTTTCATAGTGCCTTTTTACATTATATTCCTTTGCAATTGCAACAGAATTCTTGCAAATTAAACAAACGACTTTGTTATGCGACCATACAAAAAAGTATTTCTCAGTCCAAATTTCTTGAAATTGCCGATTTTCATCTTTAACCTTACGTTTTTTACTAGGTCCTGGCTTGTCCATGTTGCGTTATAATCCTGGCTAGGATTAACACAGCACCTAAAAACAATTACAGTACCTACTTAAATTACCCATCCTTTTTAAATTATCAAAAATAATTGATTAAATAGGTAGGGAAACACTTATTAATAATAGAGTTTTACTTACGATTTCACAACACAATTATACACGGCACTTGACGGTTAACACTGCAACAGGAAATCTACGTTGAATGTGGATCAAAATATATGACACCGGCTAGTGGAGTACAACTATTGCCTTCCAAAACCTCTATTAAACTCACAGAACACTAATACACCTAGCGGCGATTAAACGTGGCTTTTATACCGCGCGTATAGAGTCGAAAACTGTCTGGAGAAATCTCGAAACCGACTCTGGAAGCTTCGAGTCGTGTACTATCTACGCGAGCGATCGTCATCGCGCCGCCGGCCGCCGCGCTTCTTCAAGCAAACGAATTTAACCGAGATCAGCACGAACATTACCGACCGCTGTTACCGACGACGCACGTACGGCGCACCGTAATAGCGCGCGCGCGAGATTCAAATTACTTTTCGAACATATTTTTTTTGGTTTTATTCTGGAATAGAATTCAATATTTTTAGAATGTACGAGAGTATTATTTTTGCTGTCGGCGGGCCACCGGTATTCGACCGGCGGGCCGCATGCGGCCCGCGGGCCGCGGTCTGTGCATCCATGCCTTAATGCATTGACTATTACATGTTTAGTGGTATGTACTGGGTTAATAAAAAAAACAACCTTCAAAACATCCTCAAATTATATTGTAGAAATTTTTGTCCAAAATACAAAATTATGTCTTTTTGCTTGTAGAACAGCGTGTTAACTTGGATATAATTTGCAACCATGTTTTAAAGCTGTTGCTCCAATAAGCATATATTGCTGCTTCGTAAAACCACCCGAGATAATAAATGACAGAGCCTCTTCAGGTGTAATGGCATTTTGTTCTTGTTCGGGACTCCTCCATTTTTTCATTATTCGTTTGCCTCTACTTGGTGTAGTTGAAGTACATTCAATTATCGAATCGGCAGTACTAATATCTCCACTTTCTCGTACTTTGATTACACAAGTTTTTCCACGGAAGTACTTTTTCTGAGCTCCTGGGTTTTACGCCTGTTTATAACAGCAGAACTTTGAGCAAAACTCTTTTAAGGACGACCTCGAATAACCGAAGTTGATGGTCGATCGCAGTAAACGGATTAAGGAAAAATAATTTCTTCTTCTCGCCAAATATTTTGCTTTTTCATAAAAACACTAGATATTTTATTGGACGATTTCCAATATTTAAAATATCTTGGAAAAAACATTTGTTCAAGCCAATACAAAATATTTTTACTTGATTTATCATCTTCGGCAAGTCCGTATGTGTCAAGTATAAACAGATAAATTGCTTGTTTCTTACTTTCAGTCGATTTATCATAATTTATCATAGAGACTTCGTCTAAAACCAATAGACATATTTTCTTCGCGGCCATTATGTTACAAATTTTCAAAAGAACTACTGCAACAAAAACACAACCTCTTACAACGTCACAAATTTCGAAAATGGGCCCAGAATAATCTGCATACAGGTTCGACTCAAAGTTGCGTTTCAACTGATCGGGTACCGTGCGGGATTTTCTTTAATATGTTTTGAATAGGCAAATATTGGCAGCAAGTTTTTTTGAATTTACAAAGCCAAATAGCTAATTTAAGCATAAATGAAGTAATTTCCGTGTAGGGTTGTGTAGAACTAAACGTAATCCTTCACTTAAGGCAAATATTTATAATCCGGTTACCGGTTACAAGCAATAAACTTTCTTGTACTAGGTAAACTTTATCCAATAATAAGTAATGTTACTTAGTAATACACTTAGCAATCTATAACAATATTATAATGACATTAATAAATAACGGCATTTGCTTGTGGTACAGTCTTTTTAATTACACGCTAATTTCTTTACGCTGCAACGTCTCAATTTTACTGAACTTTGAAAGCAAATATAGAAAAACTTATGCAAATAAGATGCATATTTTTAATATTATCAAATAGAACAACTATTCAAGATTAAATTAGTGCAATTTTAACTTTGTACGAAGAAGTTGAAAATTTGATTTTCGATCACGTTTTTCGCGTTCTGAACCACTGTGCGGCGGTTCCGCGGGGTGGCACACACACGCACACACTCACACACTCATCATACGCACACATTACCGACGCAGACGACACCCTACACCCCGTGGCGGTTCTGCGGGGTGTCAGGGCGACTTGAGGAGGTGGTTTTTAGTGGGTATACCAGTAGTTCTGGGGACTCCCACACTCTATCTATAAAAGATTATCCACCTCCCAGCCACAAAAAAAAACAAGTCTAAGTCATGGTCAATGAGAAGGAAAGGGATAACAGATGTCCTTAGGAAATTAGATTTATTGCGAATCTTCTTATAAGCAGGACATCCACTCAAAATTTCCAAAAATATCTTCTTGCTAGAGTTGATCCCGAAAACAATACACAGAGTAGCCGTACCCAAACAATGTGAATGTAGTGCGCGGATCTCGCGACTTTATTCAAAATTACTAATACCGGAAAATTACATGAAAAAACGGTTGTGACACTGACATTTACTTTTTTTTCAATACATACTTGATAATACACAAAACAATGAATAAACGTGAAATCGACGTAAACATACCGCCCCCCATTGAATGCCAAGCATTCAATTAAACATTATTCACCACACTATCACTTGTATCAAGGGCGCACAGTTTCACAGAAGGGCGCACATATGAGCCGGAATTGGTGCGAACAGTCGCGCTCCGAATTACTCCGTCCGGTCCTGGATGAACAGCCTCGACACGTCCCAGTTTCCATAACAGCGGTGGTGTGTTATCCTCCTTGATAACAACGAGTCGTCCAGGTTCGATGTTGGCGGTGTTTTTCTGCCATTTGGTCCTTTTGTGGAGCTCGGACAGGTACTCTCGTTGCCAACGACTCCAGATATGTTGGCGTAGCTTTTCCACGAACTGCCACCGAGACAGCCTGTTTGCAGGAACGTCGCTTATATCCTGGTTGAGCGGTGCGGTGATTGCATCACCAATGAGAAAATGTCCAGGGGTTAATGCAGCTAAGTCGTTCGGATCCTCAGACAGCTGGCACAAAGGACGTGAATTCAATACAGCCTCTATTTGCGTTACGAGAGTATGTAGCTCGGTGTAAGTCAGAAGAGCATTCCTGACAACTCGATGTAAATGATGTTTTACACTTTTGACCGCGGCCTCCCACAGGCCTCCGAAGTGAGGAGCGTGCGGCGGTATAAAAGTCCATTTAATATTTTGGGTTGTGAGTGCGGTCCTTATCTCGTCTTCAGCATCCCGAAGAAAAATTCCTAATTCCCTCAAAAGGTTTCGGGCGCCGACGAAGTTGGTAGCGTTGTCGGAAAAAATCTCAGCGACGCATCCTCGGCGCGATATAAGTCTATGGAAGGCTGCGAGGAATGCTTCCGTGGTGAGATCCGCGACCACTTCAATATGCGCGGCTTTTGTTGCGAAACACACGAATACGCAGATATACACCTTCGTAGTTCTTTTAGACCGACGAGAACCATCCTTAATAATAAAAGGCCCGCAGTAATCAACGCCGCATTTTAGAAAGGGGCGAAATTGCTGTGTTCGGTATAAAGGTAGAGCTCCCATGATCGGAGCGTCGAATCGGGGCCGAGCGCGGACACACCGAATACATTTCCGAACCACTTCACGTGTCACGCTTCTGCCGTTCAGTGGCCAGTATTTAGTTCTGACGGCGGCGAGGGTTCCCTGAGTTCCTGTATGTAATTGCACATTATGAATGTCCCTTATAATTAGCTTCGTTAGCTGGTGGTTGCTTGGTAATACGATCGGGCACCGACGAGATAAAGGCATGCTCGATTCCACTAACCGCCCGCCCACTCGTAAAATTCCATCGATGTCGATAAATGGATTTAAGCAGGTAAGGCGGCTTGACTTTCGCACTGTCCCACCCTTGGTTAACGAGTCCAGTTCATTTGTGAAGGAGCATCGCTGCAGGTGGCGGATTATAGTGTTGGTTGCCGCCTCTAACTCCTCGGTGGTGAATGGGCCACTTCTCTTCATAGCTGGGCGTCTTAGGGCATCCTTAAACCGCAGTATGTACGCCATTGCTCGTACTGTTTTATGGAAGGATGAGCAGATTGGAATTACGTCCTCAATTTCAATCGAAATAATTCCACATTTGACTTCCGGCTGTTCAGCAGTTGGCACAAATGTGACAGGGGCTTGTTCACTCAACAGGAAGGCGGGTCCATTCCACCACAACGTTGAATGGTTTAAATCCGACGGAGATAATCCGCGGCTAATGAGATCGGCGGGATTTTCATGTGTCGCGACGTGGTACCAATCGGAAACGTCACTCAATGTCTGGATTTCACCTACGCGATTGGCTACGAACGTTTTGAATTTTCGCGATTCGGACTTAATCCATGAAAGCACGATGGTAGAATCTGAATAATAATAATGTCTCACAAATTTAGTGTCTAAGGTGGAACATACGCGATCACACAACTCGGCTAGTAATACCGCGGCGCAAAGTTCGAGACGGGGAATGGTGGTTGACTTTACCGGTGCAACCCGAGATTTCGCACACAACAAGCGGGAAGAGGTTTTTCGTCCATATCTAACAGATACTATGTACACACATGCTCCATATGCATTCTCGCTGGCGTCGGCGAATCCATGAAGCTCGAATGATTCAGCGCCTACCTGAACTACATTTCTGGGAATAGCGAGGTCCCTCACCAGTTGCAGCTCATTAGCATACCGTGTCCACCTGTCGAGGTACAGGGCAGGTAGAGGATCGTCCCATCCGCACTTCATCCTCCATAAATCTTGGATTAAGATTTTTGCGGTGATGATTACCGGGCCGATTATTCCTAGCGGATCGTAGATGCGGGAAATCTCACTTAGAATTGTCCGTTTAGTGAATACGCGCGCGGAAATTTCACTGCACTTATAACTTAGACAGTCATTATGAGTGTTCCATATGGTTCCGAGGGTGGTCACACAGTCATTGAGCAAGCGAGTCAGCACTGTTACAGAGTCATTAATGTTCGTGCGGAAGCACTCAAACACGGCGGGGTTATTGCTTGCCCACTTTTTAAGTTCGAATCCACCTTTTCCGAGAAGAGTGGAAACTTCGTCACGAATAACAGTCAATTCTTCAATCGAATTCCCACCTGTTATTAGATCATCAACGTAAAAGTCTCTTAAGCACACTTCGCTGCCGACCGGAAAATTACTGCTCTCAATTTTCGCGAGTTCGCGCACTGATTTAATCGCCAGATATGCTGCCGGAGCGGTTCCATATGTGACCGTGGCCAACTCATATGACACTAGGTTGTCTTCTGGATGTTCACGCCACCAAATCCGCTGGTACTTCCGATCCTGTTGCCGAACGCTAACCTGACGGTACATCTTGGTGATATCCGCGGTGATCACATATGTTTTCGTCCTCACACGCAGCATTATGGAGAACAGGTCATCTTGGAGGGTGGGGCCAACCATTAACATGTCGTTCAATGATGTCCCGTTGTTTGACGGCGCGGATGCATTAAAAACTACTCTGAGCTTCGTCGTTAGGCTATCTTCCTTGATTACGCAGTGGTGAGGCATGTAGTAGCCGTTCGTTACATCCCCGCTTGTTGGATGCATGTGTCCCAATTCCTTGTATTCGCGCATAAATTCACGGTATGATTCGTAAACTTCCGGCTGTTTAGCTAGCCTTCTTTCCAGCGCGAAAAATCTATGTTTCGCCGATACACTGGATTCTGCTAACCCTTTTGCATCGGTTTTAAAGGGCAGGGCCACCTCAAACCGACCACAAGGCAATCTCGTACTTGTCTTTTCAAAATGTTTCTCACATTCACGATCCTCGTATGTACTTGTTGTATGCTTGAAATTCTCAATTTCCCAGAATCGTGACACTAGTTCGTTGAGGCCCACGAAACCTACCGTCGAACAGTGGGTGGTTTGCACCTGCGGTAACTGACCTGCAACTATCCAGCCGAAGTGAGTACTTATTAGCGTCAATGGACCCATGGGGAGGTGACGTCCGTTTACGATGTCGTAATAAAGGCCTGCCCCGATGAGCAGGTCAATTTCTTGCGGTTTATGGAATGACGGATCGGCAAGTTGAATCTCCGCGGGGGGCGTTAATCCCCGGATATCCATTTTATGATTCGGAATTTTATCCGTTATTTTGTGCATTATTAACGCGTTCATTGGTGTATTGTAATCGGACACACGTGATTGCACAACAAATGTTCCCATTTCTTTAATGTCGGTTCTTGAGCCTCCGACTCCGACGATGGGCGTTGACAAGGAGCGCCTTGTCAAATCAATTTTTGCAGCACATTTCTCCGTAATTATGTTCGCCTGCGACCCGGAATCCAGCAAAGCACGCACCTGTATTATTTTTCCTCGCTGGTTTCTTATGTTAATCACGCAGGTTGACAGTAGCACAGATGATGGATGATTCGAGAGTGTTGAAAGTGACGCGGCCTCACTACTGCAGGGTTCATTGTTAGTCGACGTAGGCGGCGTCGCTGCTTTGTGCAGTAACGTATGATGCGATTTGTTGCATTCACGGCAGTTTCCGGATTTGCATGATTTTGCAGAGTGGTTGCTCCCCAGGCAGTTGAAACACAGATGTTTTTGTTTCACCGTTTCAATCCGCTGTTCTACCGATTTTCCTTGAAACACGCGGCACTTGTATCGCACATGTGAACCGTCACAAAACACGCACTTTTCTTCGGTCGATTTAACAGTCAGCGACTTGACTTTCGGAAACTGCACCATTGTTGTACGCGCACTATCCATCGCTTCCAGTTGCTTGCATTTTTTTTCAAGAAATTCCTGCATTTCTAAATACGTCGGTGTTTTAGAGCAGGTTTCACCTTCCCACTCCTTCTGCAGCTCCGGGTTTAGCTTCTCGGCGATGATTTCCACCAGTAAATCGTCCCAGGCATGCGTCGGCCGATTGATAGCCTTAAGCGATGCGAGGTTTAGCGCAACGACGTCGACTAAATGCCGAAGGCTCGCGTGGCTCTCCTTTCTGACCGTCGGCAGGTGAATTAGCGATCGCACATGTTTTTTGATTACAAACCGTTCGTTTTGGTAGCGGCTCACTAACTGGTCCCAGGCAAGTTGATACGCGTCGCTTGACATTTGCACGGATTTGATCATTAACGCGGCTTCTCCCTTGAGCGAACTACGCAAGTAGTGGAATTTCTGTGCGTTTCCAAGCGTCGTGTTGTCGTGGATGAGGTTCTTGAAAGCGTCACTGAATCCTTGCCACTCGTCGTAGTTTCCGCTGAACGTAGGTAACTCGATTACCGGTAGTCGCACTTGGGGTTCATGTCTTGACGGCGAAGACGCGCTGTTGGCCGGAGTCGCCGCTTGCAATTTAGCAATTATTTTGTCTACCTCACACTCGATTGTGAAATAGTCGTCGTCGAATGTTTCTTGGTCTGCCATGGAGTCAATGTCGTTATCGAAAAGTTCCATCACAATTTGATTTAGATCTTTTCGGGCTGGAACAAGGTCGTTCCAGAGCTTCAAAATAATTTGCTCATAATTTTCGGGTTCCGCAAGCCGTTTCTGGAGCCTTTCCTTTTTTTTGATGATATTCTTCATCTGCCATTGCAGTTTCTTTACAATTGCAGCAGACATGTTGACTTACTGAGATGTGTTGCACAAAGTAAAAAAGCTCGGTTAATATTGTTCGTTTGTGTACGGCCGACAACCAACTTGCGCACTCACGATACACAAAAACGGCAAGTTGTTGGAATTGTTGCACGCGTAAACGACACGAATATTAGACCACCTTTTGCTCGGTAGCAAAATGGTTCACGAGAGAAATTCACTATGTTCGTAATTAACTGTAACTTATCCGGTTCGAAGGACCATGTAGTGCGCGGATCTCGCGACTTTATTCAAAATTACTAATACCGGAAAATTACATGAAAAAACGGTTGTGACACTGACATTTACTTTTTTTTCAATACATACTTGATAATACACAAAACAATGAATAAACGTGAAATCGACGTAAACAGTGAACAACCTCTATATTTCATCGTCGTCTGATCAAAAGAACAGATTACAATTTAGGAATGAAGAAGCGGGTAAAAATATTGTCTTCATCCCATAAGAGTGAGGAAAGCAGATTATAAACATGAAACGACAAAATTATTCTGAAGAAAATAGTCACCATAAGGAACGTGTATTCTGGATATATTGTACATCATAAATTAAAAGAACTTCTATGATTAACTTAGAAATTCATTGGCTTTTTCTGAATAGTAGAAGAAATGTTAAAGAAATTAAAAGATATTTAGAGACCGCTTTTATCAAGCAGAAATAAATTAGGATCATCGACGGGCCGCTTAGTCAGATTAGCACTACATGTATCCAGATGCCCTACTTCAACTTTAACCTACATAGAGTCTCATCGGGTATGTCTATATGCAAAGCAAACAATAACTAAATACGCTGAATTGAAAAATTCACTACGTTTTAACCACAAATAATTATTGTAAAAATATTATATAACGTGTAGGCACAATTATATAAATCTAAACAACACAGCACGACTCGAGTTTCGACGTTTTATCGTCATTATCAAGTGAATTCTAAATTGATGAAATTGTTATTTTATACTAACTATTTTGGAGTGAGGGAATATACCTGCCGCTAATTGTTTGCGGATTATCTCGGGAGGGTAGTACCAGATTAAAAAGTGGCGAAAAGATTAGTTCGGTCTGCTCATTAAGAAGATTTACTGACGGATTACGGCTCTATTTGAAAATTTCTAATGACTCCAGGAGATTAAGCTTAGCGCCCTTGTTGCAATTATGCAAGATTTTTAGATTATTTATATCCGGGAATTGGTGTTTGCATTCTAAACAATGATTTGAAAAAGAGCTAGAGTCTTGATTAAGACGAAAAGCACGATGATGTTCGGAAAAACGAGTTGATACACTTCGTCCTGTTTGACCTACATACACACTATTGCATTCTGAACAACGGATCTCATACACCCCAGATTTTTTAAGAGGATCGACTTTATCTTTGGCATTAAATAGCATGTTTGATAATTTTCCAGGCGGTTTAAACACTACTTGATGATTCTCTTTTCGAAAAATATTAGCAAGGTATATTCCCTCACCCCAAAATAGTTAGTATAAAATAACAATTTCATCAATTTAGAATTCACTTGATAATGACGATAAAACGTCGAAACTCGAGTCGTGCTGTGTTGTTTAGATTTATATAATTGTGCCTACACGTTATATAATATTTTTACAATAATTATTTGTGGTTAAAACATAGTGAATTTTTCAATTCAGTGTAAGTATGGATTACCACGTAGTAACGGTCGCAACCATTCTCTTTAATAACTAAATAAACTAATAAATATTATGTTCTGAGCTGCCAGCTGATTTAGAGACAGATACTGAGTTAAAGGAAATCATCAACGTTCTGATAATTGTTCATGAACCTAAAACTCTTCTTATGGTCCATTTCTTTATTCTCAAGTAATGGAACATAACAAGAGTTTTACTTTTCCCAATTTGAAAATTTGGTTCCATCAAGAGAGTAGCAGAGTATAGATTATACGACTTATTTGATACCTTCTTAAGCAAGGAGTTCTATACCGCACCACACCTGATGAATATGACATCGAATCGTAAAACGCAAAACGTTTCTAAAGTATTAGCTGCAGTTCATAATGCGCTAATCACTTGTCGTGTTGGTCAATATGCTAGCCTATCTAAGGTTTAGAAAACACTTCTTCTGGAAAAATATGATGAACGACACAGCATCCTATACCTAACAGTAAAACGAAACATTTGTATTGTATAAACCACTCCTATGAACCAATGGATTGAATGATTGGAAGCTATCACAACTATTTTTTGTAACATTACCAGAATATCCTGCTCTTGATCATAGAGGATATTGTCACTAGAAGATCCGATTTTTTTTTCGTTAAAAAGATGCAAAGCGAAAAAATGTACTTACTAAGCGAGATATTCTTGAATTACGGACTAATAAGAAGGTAAGGAATTGCACTCAATTCATCAGTAAAATAAAGCAGCACGCTTTTTACTTTCGCTATATACGAAGTATAGACCGGAAGTGGATGTTTACTTAAGGCATTTTTTTGTTTTTTCGTGATATTTTTCTAAATATGAGAAATTTTGAAAAACGATTCAAACAAAAGTTAAAGGGAATGAAGTTTTATTAAAACATATTTTTCATAAAATTCTTAACTTTTGAGAAAAATAATAAAAACTGAAAATTTTGACATTTTTTGCCAATTGCTAATAAACTATTAGAGTTACATGAAACTTGTATTACAAATAATAGTAGAAAATTCAAAAGTGAACAAACCATTAAGAATAGCCTTTTTGCGTAAACCTCATCGTTTTCGAATAAAATATAGAGAAAGTACTATGATGGCCAAATCACCATTTTTTGTATTTGGATACCTATCAAACTCTTACCTAGAGGCCCTCCTGCAGCGATTATAGTACAATAGATGTAATATAGTGGTAAAACAAAGTTATAAATTTCTTTTCTACTAATCTATGAAAAATAGATGGAGAAAAAAATAACTAAGATGTTTTAGAAATGGAGAAATAATATCAGGGTAGGTTATCAAATTTTAATACTATATTCATTAGAGACTTAAGCCTAAGTAAAAGGAAGAAATAATAATGCATGCCAGTTATTTTATTTTTCTTTTGTATACAGTTAATCTTACTTATGTTCCTTAAAAAAATTAAAAATCCAGAATTTGTTATATCAAGATTTTATATTAAAACGGGGAATTTTTACGATTCCATCCGTGTTTTAACCTTTAATCTATTAATATATGCTTCTTAGTAATCGCATTTAACGTTTAAAACAATAGAGGATGTGAGGCGAAAACTCATCTTGATAAATATATTTTGCGAAAAATGAATAATTATTAATCATGTTTTGTTTTCTTTTCTGAAAATACATATTAATTTAAAAAAAATACATTTTACAATTTTGTGCTGAGTTCACAATCAAATCTTTTCTTCCACTATAACCTTTCTGTTACAGTGTTGAGGAAGCAGGTATTTTTTCAACTTTTGAAATCTTTTATATTCCCCTTTTCAGTTTATTTCCCTTTTTAAAATTGTTTTTTTGGCTGTTGTCAGCGTGACAGATATATAATAAATAATTTATATAATATATAAAAAAATTATTGGACATTGTTTATGTATTTCCATGCTGATCATTACAGTGCAATTTTATGAATAAATAAAATAACTGCAATATTAGGTAACGCCTACGATTTAATTTATTTATAAATACTAAACCTATTAATATTTAATAGAGAGTCTGATTGAATATTCAAATGGTAATAATGTTTACTATTTATGTGTGACCTGTAATGAAAAAATATGATACTAATTATGATATTATTTAATTGCAAGTATGAATAATTGAACGCATTGATATTTTTATGTAGCCTTTTCTATATATGGATGCAACGAAAGTTTTTAAAATAAATGTAAACATTTAATAATAATAATATTTATTTAATAATATTTATTTACGGAAAATCCATTTTGACAAGAATTACAAAAAATTAATATAATAACAATTCAAAAACACTTATAAACAAACCAAAAAGTAAAGTAATATACTAAAAAATTATAACAAAAATAAGATATAAACTTAATATTTATAAATTAGCATATACTAATCCGCTTAATGATGTTCGCATAAATCGAGAGAGTGGACTATTAATGCCATAGTTGGACTTATGGTAGGGAATGCGAAATACAGGTAATTGCCTAATCGATCGGTTAGATAAATTAACATAGAAAATGATTTGGGAAAGGAGATAAGTACATTGGACTTGAGAAATTAAATTATAAAATAGTGACATATCAAAATAAAATCTACGGCAGCACAGTTTATCAATATGTTGAACAGATGAGAACACACTAATATTAATATCCGTATTATAGCCTAATTTGAACGCATATAGTTTTAAAAACTTGTTCTGAACATTTTGCAGTAAATTCATGTACGTAGTTTGAGTAGGTGACCCCACACAAGATGCGTATTCCAAATGGGAACGGACATAAGCAAAATATACAAGCTTAAACGGTGCTGGCGACAAGTCGATAGCCATTCGTCTAATAAAACCTAACATTTTTAAAGCTCGGTTACAAATTAAGCGGATATGGTAGCAAAAATGTAAGATATATTTTTTTCTGGAAAAACTCATCGATTCTCATTTTGCAATATTGAGAAAAAGATGGTTATCGTTACACCAGTTAACAACAGATGTAAGATCATCTTGCATCATCAATTGTCTTAATTTCTTTAAAAAGCTTAAGATCATCAGCATAAACCAAAAATGAGGAGTTTCTTATAACTTGAGAAATGTCATTAATAAATAGTAAAAACAGCAATGGACCACAATGTGACCCCTGTGGAACACCCGAGGGAACATGAATGACATTAGATAAAAAGTTTCTAATTTTTACACATTGGACGCGATTAATTAGAAAGCTGTAAATCCACTTTATTACATCAGCATGGAAACCCAAAGCCGATAATTTCGCAATCAAAATCTCATGGTTAACACGATTAAACGCTTTGGCAAAATCCGTAAAAACAGTATCAACTGAATGGTTAGCTTCAAAGGCATTGAGGATAAATGTACTGAATGACAAAAGGTTAGTTGATACTGATCTGCCGGGCCGGAAGCCATGCTGTTCGTCGATGAGTATATTCTTACACATCCAACTAAGTTTAACAGTAACAAGTTCATCGAAAAGCTTCGGTATTACAGATTGAATTGAAATGCTGCGGTAATCTGCTATATTGTTTCTTTTACCTGACTTAAACAATGGCGTAATGTAACTTTTCTTCCATAATTCAGGAAATATATTCTGTGAAAGAGATGACTCAAAAAAAATATAGATTGGCAATGAAATAGAACAAATACAGTTTTTTAAAAAGTTAGCAGATATTCCGTCAGGGCCTGTACTGTCGCTACATTTCAAATCAGTAATACCTTGGAATATTTCGCTTAGAGATAATTCAAGTGGCATATGAATTACCTTAGATGGATAATTAAAATTAGGTATGTTAATTACTGTATACAGTGGAGAAATAGTCGCCAAATAAATTAACACATTGTGATCCATTGCTGCTACAATTATTATTATAGTACATAATATATGGAAATTCATGAATAGAATTTGTAGCTTTAACAAAATTACAGAACTTTTTTGGGTTATGTGTTATTCCTGTATTAACGGAAAGGACATATTTATCGTATAATAAATTTCTCAGGTTCATACATTTTTCTCGCAAACATTTGAATTCTTGGTAATTAACGGAGTAAAGGCATTTCCTGTATTTTTTTGTGAGCAATTCGTTTTCGCTTAATTAAATTTATTAGCTCAGATGTGAACCATGGTGGATACGTGGACGACTTGATACAATTAGTTGGTACATAAAGTTCTAGGATAGTATACAATACATTATAGAAAACATTAACCATGTTATCAATAGACCCACTTAATATTTTAGAGGCATTGAAATTAAATAGGGCACATGATGCTGTTTAATTTCAAATAATAAGTCGGAAGCTTTAAATCCTTCAGATGCAAATATTAAGTCAAGAAAAACATTATTTTCATTCGGTATGTCACAAATTTGAAATATATTATATAAGCTAAATGTCTCAGCAATAATTTGTGCTGGATATGAGGTACTATGGTTAATAAGACCGAGTTCATCATTAGACCAAATAGCTGTTGGGAGATTATAATCGCCGCAAATAAGAAATTTTGAGTTAGGGTATTTTTCAAAAATATTTTCAATGACAAAACAGTGATCGTTAAATTTAACAAGCGGAGATCCCGGTGGTATGTAAACAGCGCCAACAATTAAATTTATATTAGATATAGAAATAGAAACAAATAAATGTTCCACAGAGCTGTTATCAATATCAACAACATTGCAAATCAAGCTCTTGCGAACAGCGATCATTACACCAACGCTGCGGCATTTAGTACTGGAATTAAAACTACGGTCCACTCTGAAAATATTGTAATTTTTTAGTTTAAACTCAAAATTATTAATATTTTCATCCAGCCAAGTCTCGGTAATAACTATAACATCGTATATACAGCAAGTAGTATTTAACATAAATGTTCTTAATTTAGTGCGCATACCGCCTGCATTATGGTAGTATATATTCAGTTTTTTGATGCATTGTTTGGTTTTACTTGTTTCGTTGATGCCTTCACGATTTTTGGAGCTCCAGAAATATATTTGATAACCAAATCCTTTTCACCATTTTCCTTTCGTTGCTCCAAAATATTCTTCAGTTCTTTAAATTCATCCCTTTGAATTTTAGTACGATCATAGCCAAATTTTATAATATTATCCTTCAGTTTATAGGTTATAGAAATAATCTTTTTCACAAGATCATTATCTTGAAATATAACTTTTATTGGCCTAGGTCGGGTACCTTTGCGACCAATTCTGGTCAAATGAACTGGCACAAATTCCAGTGATAATGGACTTAACGTAGCTTGAATGGCAGAAAGATCGTCATCATACGTTTGTCTAGAAACGGACGATGTTGATTCGGGCACATTATAGATCATAATATTATTACGCCTTCTTCGACGATCTTCTAGTTCATATAGAATGTCTGTATCATTGATCATCGTTTGTTTCAGATTTGAGTTTGAATCAACCAAGTTTATTTTAAGTTCAATATTAGCGATGTCACTTTCAATTTTTTTTATTTTACCATCCAACTCGTTAAAGTTCATCAAGGTCTGTTTTAAATGGCTGGAAGTATTTCTGAAATAGGTTATCCAGAATTGATTAAATGTGTGATAATTGATCCTTATTGAAAGCCCCTGATGTTTGACATTTGTTACATATCCAATTTGCATTGCGATTTCTTTTAAGTTGTGATGTTTCCTCCTCGGATAAGTCTGTGCATTTAGAATGGAACCACTTATCACATTTTTAAAATTTATTTTGCAATCCATAATAATAGTTACAATATATTTACAAATACAATTCGAATTATATATTTAGGATATTCAAAAAGGACTAAGAAACAACTATAGTTGATCCAAGTCTTAGCCCTTGGGTAAGTAATATTACATCATCACAGATTATACTCTATCTATTTAATCCATTTAATATCATATACTTAGCATCCAAAAAACCCTGGTACATACATTGTGTACTTGTAAACAATCTGCAGTCATTTTAGGTGTTAACAAAATAGTAGCCATAATATATCATTTAAGAAATACAGTTAGGAATCATATTTTTGAAGAGACCTCCAATAAGAATGATTTATACGCATTTTTGAAGCATTTAGAAATTTATAAGTTATTGGAACTTTATTGTAAGTGTTGTAAATATTAAAAGTAAAGCTTCTTCTGAAAAATATAGTTTTGTGTAGAGGGGGTGATAATAGGTTTCTAAACCTTAAATTAAGTGTGTGGGCATCTGTTCGATATTTAATTTTGCAGTGTAGATATGATGGCTGACAGGTGAGTATTATTTTATGAAATAGTACTACGCAATGTAACAATCTTCTTTGTTCCATATACAACCAGTTTGCGTCTTTAAGCTTATAAGATATATTTTCATATTTACGTATGCCGTATATAAATCTTAAACATGATTTTTGAACTTTCTGTATTCGCACTTGTGTATCTTTATCAAGACAGGGTCCATATATAACATCGCAGTAATTGAAATGACTTAACACTAATAGGTCACAAAATTTAATTTTGTTACTTTCCGATAGAATATGACGGCTTGGATATAACAATTTCAAGTTCATGTAGGCCATTTGGACACATTTAGTTATATGTTTTTTAAAGCGAAGATCAGAATCAATCTCAAGCCCCAGATTTTTCACGGAATTAACACATTCAATTTTAATACCATCGGCTAATATTTTAATTTCATTTTTAACTTCGTTTTTCTTCTTACCGAAGATGACAACAGATGATTTTGATGGGTTTAGAGTTAAGTGGTGTCTGCTAGACATTGAAATTAGATCGTTTAGATCTCTATTAATTGCCTGATTTGCGTCCTCTAAGTCACTAGCATCAAATGAAAAATATAATTGTGTATCGTCGGCGTAGAGATGCGTTTTACAATATTTAATACAATTAGTTAGGTAACTGGTATAGATAGCAAAAATTATTGGACCTAGGACTGATCCTTGTGGGACCCCCCGTAAAATTTCAATCTCTGTTGATCTACCTAAATTAGTTTCAACATACTGCCTTCTATTTGATAAATAATCTTTAATCAGAGTTATTGCGTTTCCAGAAAATCCTACGTAATGCAAGATAGCACAAAGGAGCTCATGACAGATAGTGTCAAATGCCTTGGAGTAGTCGAGGAGAACCAAGGCCGTTGTTTTACCAACATCCGTCTCTCTAATTATATCATCCGTTATGGTTAGTAAGGCAGTTGTGCAACTATAAAATGGACGAAAACCGGATTGATAGGTGGGAAGAACATTATTCTTGGTAATAAAGTCGTGAATTTGATCCTTAATTGCTTTTTCTGCGATTTTCGATAGCAAGGGTAATATACTGATTGGTCTCAAGTTACTAAATCCAATAGGGTTTTTTGATTTTGGTAATGGTATTATAATACGAGAAACTTTCCAGATACTTGAAAACTGGTTATCAATTATGCAGGTATTAACTATGTTTGTAATAAAAGGTAAAATAAAGGGACAGCACATGATCCGGTACATTTTAAATAAAATGAATTTGGGCTTATTTTATTCGAACACAGATCACATGTAAAACCCATGACATATATATATATAAATATAAGCAAAATTAATTAAAGGATGTATAAATTCGTAAAAACAAAAAGGGATAAACAGGGATACAATTTCTTCGCACTAACCCCGCCCTTGGTAGTGACTAACAGTTTCACAAACAAAAATAGGCGACGGAAAGGTAAAACACAATAAGACACAGGTGATTAAAAATTAAATCAGCGCGAGAGTGCACCAAAATAAAATAGGAGAAAAAAAAATATTTAAAAAATATAATTTAGATTCCTACAAATAATAAAAAGTTCAAAAATTCATACTATGAAGAGATTTTTATAATTAATAATTTTTTATAGGATATATATGTATAGAATTTTTAAAACGAAGAAAAAAGGCATTATTTTTAAAATAATTCGACGAAGGAATTGTAACGCAAGTTTGTGTATATAGTCTGTTCGTTGGATCTTTCGTCGTACGTCACAAACTATCGCTTCAAAAAACGACGAAAGTTTTACAGTGCGTTCTTTTTCTAACGCATTTGGTTTACTTTATCAGACTGAATGTTTTTGCGTCGTTTCTCGAAGCGATAATTTGTGACGTACGACGAAAGATCCAACGAACAGACTATAGTATGATACTATAAAACTACTATATTACTGAACATTCTCCAACAAGAGTCTGGAAAAGCCAGAAAAAGCGTTTGTAAGATGGTCTAAACGAAACATTTGTAGAAGTTTAATTTTAGTTTATACATCAAATAGATAACTTAGTATACAAAATGTGATAAATTCACCTTAGTGGCACAGGTGTTATGTAGCAACTTTCGAAATCTTGTATAATCAATTTTCACGAACATAATATCTGTGCTTAATTGTGTCGGTGATCATGTATTCTATTAAATTATTTAAGATTTATTTCTATTTATTGTAAACGTTTCCTATATATAGTTCATAAAATGTACTAGATTGGTGAATCTCACGAAGGGATAAAATAAAAAATAATAAAATAAAATACTAAGTGGCTCTGATTTATAATACAAAATTTATAACCACAATATTTGACTGGTGTTTTAATAATTATTTTATGCACACTTGACTTTTGAGTTGAGTTTTAGTTTTTAAATAAGTTATAGGCGAGAAGTATAGAGAAAGATTAAGTTAAATAATGCCACTATCTTTGAACTCGTTATAATTAAAACAAATATTTTGTGTCTTATAAAAAAACGGATTGCGCATTGTTTGGTTAGAATTCTTATAATAAATTTAAAAATACGAAAACATTTCGTGAATCTACAACAATGAGTCTTACTAAGACTACAAAACAAATTAATTTGAAACAACTACTTCTCTAGCTAATACTTCGACAGACATTGAATAATACAAATTAATTTGCGTGTTACAAATAGTACAACTATCAAAGCAACACTAATTTGAATGAAATTATTTCTGTTGAACAAACTAATAAATGATATCATTTATTAGTTTGTTCAACAGAAATAATTTCATTCAAATTAGTGTTGCTTTGATAGTTGTACTATTTGTAACACGCAAATTAATTTGTATTATTCAATGTCTGTCGAAGTATTAGCTAGAGAAGTAGTTGTTTCAAATTAATTTGTTTTGTAGTCTTAGTAAGACTCATTGTTGTAGATTCACGAAATGTTTTCGTATTTTTAAATTTATTATTTAATTTTCTACAACGAACTAATGGATTTTAATACATTTTATTATAGAATTCTTATATTAAATTAATTTATTTTACAAAACTTACCAGCAAAATCAAACTCTGTGTACTCCATGCTTATTGTTTGATATATTTTTGATACTAATAACCAAAATTTGGATAACAGGAATTTTGATTGATGATTTTTATTATATGTCACACGGAAATAATTTACTAACTTTATAGGTTAAATGAGTAAAATTAACAAAATCTTTATCATTATCTAGTAATATCCAATTAAATCACCAGAATTAGCCACTAGGTAGCAGTTATTATTATTGTAAAAACGGAAAAAAGGAAGTACAATTAAAATAATTCCAAAAGAAAATGTTTAACAATGACATTAAAATATTTTTGTTTTAAAATACTTTGAACAATATTAAAAATGGTTAGAATTATTCGGTATAAACGCTTTTTAATTATAAAATGGTTCTTCAAGTATCAAATATAAAGAATATTGTAGTGTAATTAGTACAGCAAAAATAGATACAAAATAATCATCACTTAAGTAAGTAAAATAAAATGTTGAGATGTTTGGAGAAGTAACTGATTAGAAGAAAGGATGCTGTAGTCGATGTATAATTGTTTACAAATGTATAGCTATTAATTAAAGAGTCTCAAACTTTACAGACCCAACTCTGGGGTCAATTAAAAATATGTGTAAATCTGTGAATAACATAATTAGATAAATTTGTTTAAAATATGGTTGTATTAAATAAAAACATGTATTAAGAAAGGATTACGTATCTGTAATAATTTATGCTGGCAGAGGAGGTCCATTCTAATACTTTATTTATGAATTTTATTATCAAGGAGAGATATTACTGGAAAAATTAATTTAAATCTTATTCCCAACCAAATTTAGTTTAAACTTTCTTTCAGATAGATGTAATTTTCCAAAAATTCGCAGTTCTTAAATAATCATTTTCATCGTTCATAGATTTTGGAATCTAGGAACTATATTAATGACCTTTAATGTGTACAAAAATTTAAATACTCGGGTTAATAACTGGATTGAAGTTTGTAGGAAATAGAATTCAATAGATTGACTGTCCAAAATAAACGAAAACAAGGAAATAAAACAGATGAGGGTCGACACACAATTAGTGTTAATAATATTTCTATCTTGTTAAAAGTGTCATTAAAATAGATAAGCCTTTGCTGATATATGCGTAGTTATTTTGAAATACATTAAATAAAACTTTATAAACATGAAATATGTTCGTGTTGTTTCGTGTACTTAATTATTTTATTTATATATTTCTAAGGTATTGATTCCATTAATATTTAATTAAAAAACTAGTTAAATATTGAAAGAGTACTGAGTAATAATTTATTCTAGTTAATTTGTTGTTGTGGAAATTATAAATATCGTATTTTTAATTAATAATAGGAGTATTATTTATGTCAATAATTAAATATGTCGAATCGGTGTTTCCGTTTGTACACGGAATCACAGCAGATTTTAGGACAAGTAACGACTAGAAACCTCTAACAATAGATCTTATGTAGATAAAAACAATCTTGAAAATGATACGTTGTATCAACGAAATATTGGAATACAGCCTTCTTATTTGTATATTTCAACATCTCAACGCCTTATCTATCAACCAATTAAAACTTCTTATTTTAAAAGACGTAAAAATTATGTCCTAAAAACTAATTTTCGAATCGTTTTAGAATTCTTACTCGGCAAAAAGTGCGTAATTTATTTAATAAAACTTTTTACGATTAGCAACCAATTGATAAGGGTTTTTAAATTCCTAAACTAATTTTTTTTAATGGACACAGGAATAATATAGTATTCTCAAAAAGTGAAAGTGGACTGGCATTGTAGAAAATTGCAATTTTAAACATAAATATCCTTGTTTCATTAAATTTTTTTCTAACAACAAGGGAGTCACAAAATCAAATTTATTATCTCATAAAATGTTCAGTATATAATTCAAAATAAATTTGTCTCAGTTTAAAAAAAAATTAAATTAAAGATTTTTGACCACGCCCTGTATAACTAACTGACATTAATAAATTAGGGATAACTCCAAAAAGAACAGAAACATAATGCTTTAGTGTGACAGTAATGTATTTCATTTACTTTACGGAAAGAAAAAATAAAATTGAGAAAAAAGAACGCTTGTATGACGAATGGTTTTAAAAATGTGGAGCAAACAAAAAAGAAAAGAAGACGATATGCATTTTTTTGTAATGAAAAAATTACCATTTGCATATACAATGTCAACAGATATTTGGACACAATACATGTAAATCTGAGCGAATGATGAGAAAAAACAATACTTTCTTACGAAAGGAGACTGTTTAAAAAAAAAACTTTGAAAAGTTTTATTCTGCCGAAAAATATCACTTCTTTTCATGATGGCGCACCATCAAAAGCCATTATATATCATCTGTATACGGAATTCAGTCAGGGCAGTAGTTGGCTTAGTAATGAATTTCGCAGGCCACGGGCCGCCCTGATTTTCAGGAAAGATACTAATTATGCTCTTATTCCACAGTTCGTCACCCAGGACCTAGTGGCAGCGGTCGTGCACGTACTAACGGGAGATGGCAAGAGGCAAATTGTATTTGCCTCAGCCTACTTTCCAGGGGACGAAGACAACCCACCACCAGAGGCAGTAAAGAACCTCGCGGACTGGTGCCGCAGGATTGGGAAACATCTTATCATGGGCTGCGACGCTAATGCGCACCACACAGTATGGGCCAGCTCAGATATAAACAACAGGGGTAAGTACCTTCTTGATTATGTATGCGCTAGCAATCAAGATATCTTAAACAGGGGGAATAAACCCACGTTTATAAACGCAATAAGGCAGGAGGTACTTGACTTGACCTTAGCTACAGCGTACGGCGCGCAATTGATAAAAAATTGGCGTGTACTCTCAGAGCCCTCCATGTCGGACCATCAAACGATCGCGTTCGATATGGATATAACTGGGAGTATGGAAATAGCAGAGTGCAGAGTGCCACGAAAAACGGACTGGACATTATATAACGAGTGCCTATTGTCCGAACTTCAAGGCCTCCAATACAACATCGCTACCATAGAGGAATTAGAACAAGCCTCACTACATCTAAGCGATACCATCGTAGCAGCCTATGAAAAAAGCTGTCCGGTAAAGAAGGTAAACTTCTCGATAAACGTTCCTTGGTGGAACAAGGAATTGGATCGACTCAGGACTTCCGCCCGGAAATCCTTCAACAGAGCCAAGAAAACAGGCAACTGGTCAGCCTACAGACAGGCTCTGACTGAATTCAATAAACAACTGAGGGAGTCTAAATGAAAGGCCTGTAATGCCTACTGCGAGGGGATCGACAATCTGACCCCAGCAAATAGACTCCGGAAGGTCCTATCAAAGGACCATACCAATGCGGTCGGCATCTTAAAACGAACTGACGGCAGTCACACCAAAGATCAACATGAAAGTTTAGAGCTACTCCTAGGTACTCACTTTCCGGGATCAAAAGTAGTGACTAAAAACAGAATTGCGGCTAGTACCGGCTCCGTGGCTCACTGTTCCGCCGGGAAAAATATTCACGCTCAGCAAAATGACTTGGGCCATAAACAGCTTCAAGCCATATAAATCCCCAAGAATGGACGGTATCTTCCCCGAGCTACTACAACGCGGCTTGGATACAATTGCTCCAGGACTCAGGGAGATATATAAAGCAAGTTATGCACCAGGGTATATACCCTGGTTGTGGATGGAGGCAAAAGTGGTATTTATACCTAAAGTGGGCAATAGGCCTCTAGATGAACCTAAATCATATCGACCCATCAGCCTAACCTGTTTTCTCCTAAAGGCTATGGAGAAAATAATCGACGAGCACATAAAGGGTGACTCACTTATAAGAACACACTTAAATGCCAAGCAATTCGCATTTCAAGCTGGAAAATCCACCGTCGATGCTCTACATCACCTCGTCAAAGAGGCAGAACGAGCCATCCTATACAAGGAAACTGCAATCGGAATATTTGTAGACATAGAGGGGGCCTTTGACAACACCTCATTCTCTGCAATAAAACGAGCAGCTATAAATAAAGGACTATATCCTTCCACGATAAGATGGGTGGAGGCAATGCTTCAAAGCTGATTAGTAACGGCTTCTCTAGCAGGATCCTCAGTATCTATGACTGTAACAAAGGGGTGTCCTCAGGGGGGAGTTTTGTCCCCCACACTATGGTCAATAGTGGTGGATGGACTCCTGGATGAACTGCATGGAAAGGGCTTTATAACCCAAGGCTACGCAGATGACATCGCCGTAATAATCAGGGGCAAGCATGAAGGCATTCTTACAATCCTAATGCAAAAAGCACTGAATAGCATCAATAACTGGTGCGTTCGGGAAGGACTAAGTATCAACCCGAATAAAACGATCATAGTTCCATTCACGCGTAGGAGGAAGCTGCACATAAAGGCTCCCTCGCTGAATGGAATAGATATAAATCTCTCCAACGAAGTAAAGTACCTGGGTATAATTCTGGATACCAAACTGACTTGGAATCAGCATGTCGACAAAATCATGGCGAAGGCAACGATGTCGCTTTGGGCCTGTCGGCGGTTATGCGAAAAACCTGGGAATTAAAGCCCAAGATCACGTATTGGATGTATAGAACAGCGGTGATACCCATTGTCACCTATGCTGCCCTCGTATGGTGGCCGAAGACCCAAAAACTAGACACGCAAAAGAAGCTGAGGGATTGGAGGCAATCATTGGTCTCACACCGCTCCATCTAGTGGTACAAAAAGAGGGACTTGTGGCAGCCCTCCGACTACACCAGAGGAAGAAAACACTGCCGGGGGACTGGACACTTAGAAATACTGCAGCAAATCGACCCGGCCCTTCTGTCCAACCGACGGACATTATGTCCAGGAAGCTCGAATTCGAATTACCATTTAAGGTGTCGTTCGAGGACCCCAAAACGGCTTTGATGAGAGTCAAGGAGTTTGGACGAGGGATATCAGCCTGGTACACGGATGGTGCCAAGAATACCAGAGGTACTGGAATAGGCATTTATGGGCCTAACCAAAACCATAGGAGCTTCATGGCTCTGGGCACGACGCCCACGATTTTGCAAGCGGAAACGATTGTAATTGATATGTGCGCCAGAGAATGCTTGGATAGGCACCTAAATGGCGCGCATATATACATCTGCTCAAACAGCCAAGCCGCATTAAAGGCCGTTCGAGCCTATAGTCACGGCTCACGGACTGTCTGGGAATGTCGAAGATCCCTCTCGCAACTGGCGAAGAACAACTTGTTGACCCTCATGTGGGTCCCAGGGCACGGGGATATTAAAGGCACCGAAGTGGCCGATAAGCTCGCAAAAAGAGGTGCAAATGCCATTCCTATAGGACCAGAGCCGTTTTGTGGACTCCCTATGGCGCATAGAAGAGAGGTGGTGCAAAAATGGAAAGAGAGCAGAAGACGTAAGTATTGGAACAATGCACCAGGTCTACTTCAATCAAAACGACTCCTGAAATTTGATCACAGCCACAAGGTGCTTGAACTCACAAGGAACGAGCTAAGAACCTTCACCGGACTCATGACAGGGCATTGTGCCCTCCGATACTATTTGCGGAAAATGGGAAAAGAGGAAAGTGGAAACTGCAGATTGTGTGATTCGGCAGATGAAACTACCGAGCACATACTTTGCACTTGTGTTGCGATTGCTCACATGCATCTTTCACACTTCGGCAGGGACCGATTATCCCCCGAAGAAGTGAGCATTATCACCCCCAAGATAGTTACTAGGTTCAAGGTGCACGTGGGACTGCTTGGGAAGTGATTGGTTAAGGGTTATGGTTCTACCCTTAGGTCGCAGTTCACGAGAGGCTAACACACCTCACTAAGACCCTACTTAACCTATAACCTATAACCTATAATGAATTTCGCGAAGGTCGTCTAAAATACATAATACATTGATGTTGTGCGTAAACTGATATTGCAAGATCGTCATATGTGCTGGGACCAGCATACAAAATATTGCACGAATATTTGGCTGCCAATAAATTTGTTGTCGTTCACATAATTTAACAATTGCTCAAAAGTACAAAATTCTCAAGAAATACAATTGCGGTGTTTCCAATCACGTTTATGATTTCATAAAAGGTTACCATGGTATGATTGTGTGGATCTTTCAAGATATAGACAAATCCAACAAAAATTGTTTGCGTACGAAGCACTTCAAAGCAAATGTTCGCTGATTTTCTTGGGAAATCCAGTGGGGCAAATGTACCATTAGTGCAATGCCAGACGATTAATTTTAAATGGTACACAAACATTTCTTTGTTAGAAATCTTTGGAAAAATATGGAAAACCACCCGCTGAAGATTAAACAAGAGACTTTTTGAGAATTCATATTGGCACCCAATAACTTCTTTTTATTCCCGCAAAACCTAAATAAATTAAGAGGTCAACGTTTTTCGACGTCCGAAAAACCCTTATCCCCATTCCATTATAACGTTTTCTTCGCAATATCTACAACCTAACCCATTTTACCATAATCTTGATGATTATCCATTGCTATCCTGCGATCATGGAGCATACGTGATACAACTATATTTTGCAAGATAGAGAATAGCTATAAACCCAAAAAAATCTCAAATTATTATCCCATTATTATTATCTAAACAATTATACATGTTCTTTACATATTCTCATAAACGTTTCGCTTATTATATGATATAACATATAAAGAAAACTTACTCATATAAATGCGAAAGAATTTATGTTTCATAAAATTATTTATTTATCATAATTAATACAATTATTTTATAGATAAAAAGTTTATTTTATAATGCTATATTTTAACTACACGTTGTTTTTTAGAAGAGATAATTTATAAAGTATAAATGAACCACTGTTCATTTTATAAACAAACAGTCTAAAATGTATTAAAATCATTTAGTTCGTTGTAGAAAATTAAATAATAAATTTAAATTTAGTCTAAAATTAAATAATTGTTATACACGTAGTTTTATAATTTAATTTGATGATCTAAATGCGAGGCACTCTACAAAAAATACAATAATAGCAAACAACACCCCACATGCATATATCCAAATGATCGCCAGCAAATGTTCAACTCGAACTATCAAAAAGTCTGGATGCGCGTTATACTTTATATTAAAGACAACGTTTCTTGATCCAAACTTTGTAATTAATCCAGATTCGTGATGCCTTACAATAAGTTGATTGATTCTTGTCGTAAACGGAGAATTTTTGTTGAGAATCATTACGCACCACGCTATATACACCCAATCGATAATGTAGACATTATTTATACTAAGACCGTGAAGAGAATTTTGACTGTAACGTTCGTCTAAAAAAAGAAATGACTCGCCTCTGTTAAATTTGTCGATGTTTTCTTGGTTAAACTCTACATTTTTTTCAGCACGCTTCGAGATCGTGTTGTGGTGCGCGTTTGGAATAACGCGAAGCACGTGAACACCAGACGGTACAGTGATGAGAGTGAGTTTGGAAGCTGCTAATTCTTCAACTGTACTAATTTGTTTGGATGTTCCCGGTAGGTACATATATGATGTTAGAAGGGATTGATAGCTGCTGATCACAATAAATACAAAGAAAATCCAAAGCAAATAAAAATTTCTTAGTATATTGCTATTCGGTTTCCAAGGATGGGATGTTATAAATGTAGCAAATAGTATAAAATTACTTTCCCCTAAAGATATTATCGTTTCTCTTTTCATAAGTATGTACCAAAATGGTATTACGATTATAAAGGTAACACCAAGCAAAATCCAAACATCAATATTGAAAATTTTAAAGATATTTTTCCAAATTGCAAAAGGTTTAGCCAAAGGAACGTAATATTTCACTTCAAATATGATAATTGGATATGAGATGTCAAAATCTTGTGGATTACTTGTAGACATAGATATTAGTACAGCTTCAGCATTTCTATTATACAGTTCATCAACGGCGCCTAAATATTTTCCATCAGGTTGTTTTAGAAGCATGCTTTGGGCCACTCCATTAACATTTACCGCACCCGATGTATAATTATGATCCACTCCAACAATTTTCAAATTTAACAACTTGCTTATTTGATTTGTTATTATTACACCAATACCTTCGTTAGAACTATAGGGTCCCTGTAGGACAAAATCAAGCAATGGTAAAGCAAATACACGCAATTCGCAGTTATTAACATGTTTAACATTTAAATCATTTGATAAATGTTTCAGATCCTCCGTCAGACAATTAAATAAGAACTCAGGATGGAAGTTTTTACATCCACCACATGTTATTGGATGGTAAGTGTACACATTAAAATCTTGAACAATGATAATGTTTATAACATATTTCTTCCAAAGTGCTTTGAGTATTTCGGGAATGTTTCCATCATCTAGTAATATTAAAAGTGTTGTTTTGGGTGGATCAAAAATGGCAAAATTTAAAATTTCTGCAAAATCTGCATGCTTAGCTTCAATTATACAATAATTAGGTTTTAATTTATGCATGAAGTTAATATAATATTTATTAGTATTATATAAAATATTCACTAACTTATTGTTCTGATAATTGTAGTGATCTTTATAAACGTGGATTATATCCGTTGCATTTGTAAAATTGATTATCTTATCAACACACTTTTTGAGATTATGTTGATGTTCAGTGTGTTCATTCGAATTCACTAATTTTTCTATAATTTTTTCATTCGCATAAATGATTGGAGCGGAGAAAAGAATGTTAAATGCTATACATTTATACACATCTAATAGTAGCATTATTGTTTTAACTCATAACACACTGCTCAATTTAATTAGAATAATTTTCCACTATTATTTGATTGCTGTAGCGATTATACTAAAATTTATTGTTCTTGTATTCTCTAATTACATGCATAGTGGGGCGTATTGATTAATATAATTATCCATTCATTTATTCATGCGTTCAAATCGGAAGTTAGAACAAGTACCCCAAATACCATGAGGGTATAACTAATCACAGGGGTATAGACGAGACAGAATCAAAATTAAAACGCACTTATTATTGGCCAAATTTGAGACGAACTATCCAGGAGTACATTAATAATTGTGAAATTTGTCTTGGTTCAAAGTACGAGCGTAAACCATTAAAAATCAAATTTAATACTACACCGACAGCTTTAAAACCTTTTGAAATTATTCATATTGATTGCATAGCCTTATAAAACGTAAAATTCCTCACTATTATAGATTCTTTTTCGAAATATACTCAACTGTATAAACTTAGTTCTTATCAAGCTTTAGAAATCGTGACTAACTTAATTAAATTCTTCTGTTATCATAGAACACCAAATTTAATCATTTCCGATAATCATTTAGAATTTAAAAACACAGTAATTCGAGAACTTTTGGCCCTTCATAAAATTAATATCCACTTTATTAGTTCACATTATCCGGAATCAAATGGAATTGTCGAACGCATACACTCGAGAATTATCGAACACATAAGATTATTAACCAACCAAGATAATTACAAAAATGAATCGGTCGAAATAAAAATTCTCTATGCAATCCTTGGCTATAATAATTCAATTAATTCTACTACTAAATTAAAACCAGTCGAAATTATTGCAGGCCATATTGGCAATGACTCACTATTAGATTTAGATTTGGAAACTCTGCTAACAAATAATTATGTTCAAATACACAAAGGAAAAGTAAGGTTGTTTAATGAAAAAAATAATGAGACAATAATAAATAATAAAACTAACTATATTAAAAAAACGGAACGTATCTCAGGAAGAACCATGACAAATCCCTGAAGAAATGTTTGTAAAAAGTAAATAAACAGTCGAAAACTAAAAAAAATTAAAAAAGAAAAAATTAAGAATGTAATATTTGATCGTAATACAGCTGAGATCGAAACCAGTCACCGTAACTAAGTAGACAAAATTAATTTATCAAATGTTAAGAGACATAGAATTAAAAAATCTAAATCTAAGAACATCTTGGATTTTAAGACCTTTATCAATAACCTTAATGCTAAAAATTTAATCAAAAATAAAAATGTACATGAAATTAATGATGGTTTGTTCCATGCTCCATCTGACTTTTTTCTTGTCCATTGCGTTAGCCAAGATTTAAAAATAAGTGCAGGCATAGCCCAGAAATTTAAAGTAAGATTCGGCAGAATTAGGGAACTATCTAAACAAAACCCGCAATTATATTGACTCTGTCATTTTTTAGAAGATGAACGTCATGTTATATATCCTTTAACAAAATAAAATTATTATGATAAACCTACACTAGAATGTCTATTTAAAACATTATTGAATTTAAAACAATTTTGTACAGATAAAAACATTACTAAATCAGCAATTCCTAAATTAGGAGCGGCCTGGACCAATTAAATTACGAGACTGTTAAAGCTATGATAGAATACATATTCCAAAATTCACAAGTAAAAATAACCATTTACCTTGGCGCACCTAAATTAAACGACAGCTTACCTGGCACTTCATTTGAGCCACCTAGTCTAGTTCAAGAAAGGAAATCATTTTTTGAAAGATATGCTGACAATCTTTCCAATAGATAATTAATCACTTTTAGGTTGCTCTTCATCACTCATGTGACTACCTTCGAAATTAAGAATATTACGGAAAATGCTGAACTATTACCAATAAATTTAGGATTAGCAAAATTAGAGAAAACTTAACACGTATTAGTGCATCACTACGATATAAGTACTATATTTGAAGAAGTTTATAGATTAAACTGACAATATGATTTTTTAAGAGATACTACAAGTAATATTTCCAAATTTAATGAATAACAGAAAAAACGTTTTAACTTTTTTATACTACTTTTTATTTTTATACAACACTTTGTGACTAGTTTCGAATTACACAGTAATCATTATCAAACTAAGTGCAATCCCTAAATTAGGCTGTGGCCTGGACCACACTTCGTTTGATAATGATTACTGTGTAATTCGAAACTAGTCACAAAGTGTTGTATAAAAATAAAAAGTAGTATAAAAAAGTTAAAACGTTTTTCTGTTATTCATTAAAAATGTACTACGAAGTGAACGCCTCCAAAATTCAAGATATTTCCAAATTTAAAAATGAATTCCAAAATTATGAAAAGATTCTAAATTACTCTCAAAATTCAGTAACACAAAATTAAAACTATAGAATTGGGTGCCAAAATAAAACGTACAAAAAGAGTTCTGATCGACAGTTTAGGTACTATAATAAGACAATAAGCGGAAACATGGATCCGCGCGATGAATAAAGAATTAATGAAATTTTAAAACGTTTGGTTACTAATGGACAAAACTTCCAAAATCCATTAAAATTTGTACAAATATTAAAATTATTCAAAATTTTAACAATACAGTATCGCACATAATCAGAATCTCCTTAGAGCTCGAATAATGCAACTTCATTCGATTTACAAAGAAAAAATTGATCACCAACATGTTCTATAAAACAGTAAAAGATTTGTATAATCAACTCAGATTACTTTTTGGCGTTATTGAAAATATTTTAGATAGAGTTACTAACTCATTAACGTTCTGCAAACTGAGAACTCTCAGTCCAGACATAATTAGTCCCCAAGAATTACTTGAAGAGCTACAAAGAATTTCAATTCATTATAATGAGAAATTACCCTTTGAATTAACAATAGAAAATATTTTGGGACTTCGAATCTATAATATCTGTAAATTGCAAAATTAAAGAGTCTGAAATTTACTACTCCCTATCTCTACCAATTAACTATGAACATTCTTTTGACCTCTATAAAATGTATCCAATACCCTTGAAATTCGAATCGAAATATGTAAATATAATTCCAAACATTAAACTACTATTAAAATCAAGAATGGATTCAAAAATTTGGCCTCTAAAAGATATGTGCTTAAAAACTAAAAGACAATATCAATGCAAAACAATCTAGTAATATATTATAATGCAGTCTGTGAAAATTAAATACTTAACAGTGACTGTAAATTTACTAAATTAGAGATTGAGAAAAATCATTTTGAAAAAAATTCCGTACACCGATCAGTTCCTCGCTAACTTCCTATTCAATGAAAGCATACGAACAACATGACCGGAAAAAGAAGAAAACCAAGACCTTCAAGGAGTTTTCATTATCAACCACAAGGGTGCAACCTCTACTATAAGAACCACAAGATTCCCAAAATTAAAGAATTCACACTCGTGATAGTGAGTGCCGTGAACCCTAAACTGAAAACCCAAAAACTAAACAATTTTATAGTAAACTTTAAAATACTTAAATTAGAGGATGTCCCAATATATTCCCAAGTGCCCCTCGAAGACAATGCAATATCCCTTCAACCTAGTTTATGGACAATATTTGTGTACCTCATAGTTTTATCATGTGTAGTGGCCATAGTGTTAAAATACCTGAAAGGAAAAGGGCAGTGACCATTTCTGAAGACAATAATTCGCCTCCCCCTGTGTGTCGAATCTAAGGGGAGAGGAGTAACCTTGCAGCCACAAAAGACATTTTATTGTCATTTTTCATCATTAAACAATTAATATTATTCATCCCATATACATAATTAACTTATCATTTAATTAATGCGCAATAAAGATTGCATCATGCACCAGATGTCATTCTGATTAGCTTGCAGTTTATTATATTATAAATAGGACTCATCGTCTCATTCATTAGCATTGTAATTCCAAGCATTATAAGATGTAATTTGTTAGAGTTAATAGCGTTATAGTTGTCATCGTATT
The DNA here is from genome assembly GCA_963969525.1 of Ontholestes murinus. Taxonomy (NCBI): domain Eukaryota; kingdom Metazoa; phylum Arthropoda; class Insecta; order Coleoptera; family Staphylinidae; genus Ontholestes; species Ontholestes murinus. Next base: position 83,155,954 of record OZ018387.1, read on the forward strand.
ATTATTAATCGTAGTAATGTAACTTGTAAATAATCAAAAAATAAATCCTTTTTAAATTGAATAAAACACGATAACTTTGTTTGTATAACTTGAAAACTTTTTATTGTGACTAGTCACTAGTCACATTTTTTTCAAGTTATACAAACAAAGTTATCGTGTTTTATTCAATTTACAAAAATGTATAACGAAGTAGAAGCCTCCAACATATATAACATAATAAATCCTTTTTAAAAATTCAATCTTGCAAATCCAAAAGTTAACTTGTATATATATAACAGCCGTCGAGAGCTGACTGTGACTCGTACATTTTCGTACTAAGAATTGTATAACAATTAATATCTATCTCATTCTATTATCATCCTAGGATGATCGGGACAGAATGAAATGAAAGATGAAACGTGTGTCGGCATGTTAAAGAATAGGATATATAAAAATTGCAGCTCTCGCTTGTGTATGACTTACATTTATTAATCATAATAAATGTACATATGTATGTATTTATTTCATGTCTTGACATTAAGTCTTACATACGTCAGAACATATGTAATGCGTGGTAAATGGTACACAATATATATATTAATACTTAAAGTTATTAAAACTAAGTTAAGTTAAAACTAATTTAATACGTAAATAAAGATTACTTAGTATACATGGAAATAAATATAAAATAAATTTAAATACAATAATCTAAATGGGGAAATATAATGTACTAAATAAAATCACAATCAAAAAATTTATATGGTGCCATTGTCAAAAACATTTCTTTAATGTTAGATTTAAATTGTGGCAGGGACATTTTTTTAAAATTACTATTTAATTTGTTAAAAAATTTTGGACCATAATAATTTTCTGCTGATTGTGATTTGGTTAGTCTAATTTTTCATTTCATTTCAATTCATTTCTTTATTTCCAGAGCAAATGGAAGTGTCAAGACATAATTCAGATATATAATAATAAATATACAACTTATTAACTAAAAAAACAATTTTAAATAGTGTGATTACAATTAAAAGTAAGAATTGAAAATAGCATGCACAAAAACATTAAATAAATAGTCAACTGATAAAATATATAGTCGACTGATAAAATGAATAATAATAGACAATGACAAGTATTAAATTAATGAGACAGTTTCACGTTTGTCTATCGCAAATTACTATCACAGTGATTTAGAAATTCTTGTACAGAGTAATACGAATTTTCTGTTAATAAATGTTTCATTCGTTTAGTGAATGTTGGTTCATTTAGGTTTTTAAAATGTTTTGGAAGCGCATTATAAAATTTTCTACACTGCACAATGTGCGAGTTATGGTAGTTAGAGTGTTGGTGTTTAGGTATTCCTTCCCTAGTATTATATTTGTGAAAGACTTGACTATCTTCAAACAAATATATATTATTGTGTACAAATTTTACACTTTCATAAATGTACAGGCTGGCAAGTGGCATCATCCGCAGCCGCTTGAAAAGCAAGCGACAACTGGTGTTCGGTTTTTGGTTACCTACTGCTCTAACAAGTCGTTTCTGCATAGTAAATGCTTTCTTACAATTTTGCTCTGTCGTATTTGCCCAAAATATGATTCCATATGTAATTTGCGATTGACAGTAAGACATATATACCACACGCGCAGCTTCTTCATGTAAGTCTTTCCGCGTAGAATAAATGAGGTATGAGTATTTTGCTATTTTTGAGCATAGATTATCAATATGATTATCCCATTTTAGATTTCTCTGGATAGTCATGCCTAGAAACTTTACCTGGTCTGATTCCTCTACCATTTCTCCGTTCAAAAGGATAGTTGTTTGGTCAGGTATTGATTTGTAATTAATGATATGAGTTTTTGCCACGTTTACGAGGAGATTGTTATTTTCCAACCAGATGCTTAGCTCATGTAAAACTTCGTTAGTGATATCATTTAGGTGAGATATTTCTTTATCACTGATGTTGATAGTAGTATCATCCGCAAACATCGTAATGTGGCTATTAATGGAAAGTGGTATATCGTTTATGAACAAGAGAAATGGTAGAGGGCTTAAAATACTCCCCTATGGTAGTCTTACTGTCAATTCTATGGTATTTGACATGTGTACGTTATCATTTATATTGGCAGTTGTTACTTGGATCCGATTGTTGAGATATGATGCAAGAAGGCGATGACAATTTCCTCTTATTCCATAGTTATAGAGTTTGCTCAACAATAACTCATGTGGCACGCAATCAAATGCTTTTGTAAGGTCTAAAAAGATCGAAAGTACTTTTAAGTTTTTGTCGATGTTGTCTAAGATATATTTTAGAAAATTCGCTATGGCATGTATTGTTGACCGCCCTTTACGGAAGCCGAATTGTTCCTTACATAAGATATTGTTGTGTTCAAAAAAATTATATAGTCTTTTACATACTATTTTTTCAAATATTTTCGAGAACGTCGGTAATATAGATATTGGTCGGTAGTTGTTTGGTAAATGTGGGTTTCCTTTTTTTAATATCGGTGTAATTTTGCCTGTTTTTAGTAGTGATGGAAATGTGCCTTCTGAAAGAGATAACTTAATAGCGACGGTTAGTGGATTACTTATACTAGTTATTATTTTTCTAAGCACCAACGCTGTTACATTATCTATATCTAGAGAGTTACTGGGTTTCATTTTAAGTGTGGTTTTAATTATTTCATCTTCTGTCACTGGATAGAGAATGCGTTTAATGAATAATGAATTTTGTTACCAACCGTACCAAAATACTGGTTCATCAGATTAACGATTTTAGGTGGATATTCTACTTTCATATTATTTTCGTTGTCAATAATATAGCTCAGGGTTTCTGGTACATTATTTTGCGTTCTTGATTTTAATATGTTCCATAACGTTTTACTTTTATTATTTGATTGATTTATTATCACTGAATTATAGTTTCTTTTTGCTTGCTGTAGTGAATGACTGTATTGTTTTTTGAGATATTTGTATTTTATATGTAATTGGTTAGATTTTGTATATTTGTACAGTTGGTAACAAAATTCCATATCATTTTTCATTTGTCGAAGTGAATCAGTGTACCATGGCGTTTTTGATTTGAAATTGTTTATAATTTTTTATTTTGTTGGACAACATTGATTGTATATGTCTAAAAAGTGTTTGTAAAATTTAGTGAAATAGTCTTCGGAGCTTTTGTACCCCTCTAATAGTACTTTCCAATTTTGTTGATGTAGAATATTATTTAGTGTGTCAATGTTGTTTTGATTAAGATTTATTTTTTTTAATTGTTTTCTTCTTAAACTTTTCTTTTGTTTTAATTTGAATTAATTGACCGTTATGGTCGGAAATATGGGTATCAATTAGTCTTGCGCTTATATGTGGTATGTTTGTTATAATGTGATATACGCAGGTTTTATTTGTATGAGTAATTCTAGTGGGGTCATTTATGGCTAACTCCAGATTATAACTATATAGTAAATGTTTAAAGGCAGATGTTTTATTTTCATTTTCATCAATATTAAAATCACCACCGACCAATATATCAGTGTTTTCCTTTATTAGGACATTATATAAAACATTCTCGAATATGCGTAAGAACTCACCGAAATTTCCCTGGGGTGGACGATAAATGCACAAAAAAATAATTTTCTTATTGTTCTGAACATATTCGTCACCCGCAATTGCGATCGATCCTTCCAAAGAACAGTGATTGATATCGAGTCTACAGTTGAATTTGTGTTTGCCTGATGATAATATTGCCGCTCCTCCACAACTACGTCCCAGGCGATTAAATGATGATACCACTTGGAAGCCATTAATTTTGGGGAAAACTTCATTGCTGGAGACCCAATGCTCTGTAGCTAAAAACAAATTAACATTTAGTTCATCCAACATTATTTCTGTCTCATTAATTTTATTCTTAATTGATTGCATATTATGATGTAATATAGTAATTGATTCAAATAAATTTGATGTTTGTGTTAGTCTTTCTTTGTTTCTTTTTTGCTCCTGTGAAAAAAATCGGGTTATATAAGCTCCGTTTGGCCATATTTTGGGGTCCATTGCCTTGTCGAAATGATGCCTGTCGATTGTGACTTTGAATGATGCATAGTGTTGTGGAAATTTGGATGGCAGAGGCTCGCATATAACTTCTGGGAACTCTTTTTCCAAGTGTGTAATTATGTGTCCTTCTTGAGTTGTAGGGAGTAGACGCGAGGCGTATAAAAACGCTTTCTTCGGAATAGCTGTTATGTTGTGTTTGCTTAGTGATTCACCGATTATTTCTTGTGATTTGTTATTTCTTTTCCGTTTTAATACAGTTTTCCATTCTTGGTTTGTAGTTTGTTCGTCTTCTGGTTTTTTTCCGATTGTTTCCGGTGTAGTAGCATTGATTTTTATTTGTTTGTTAAGATTATTTTGGCTCTCCTCCTTTTGAGTTGTTAATGCAGATGTTTTGTTGTTGGGTTTGGTGATTGCCGCGGAAGTGTTTTGCGCGGTGTTTGTCGTCGGTTTGTCTGCAGGTGTATTCTCTGCAAATATATTGCCTGTGATGAACGTTTTTTGTTGTTTAGAGGTTTCTACGCTCACTTGGGAGATTAACTCATATTTTCTTAGTTCCGCAGAGAATAATTAATGAAATAACGTGTTTCGTAATTGCCTATATTATTTTTTATATGACAAAGACATTGATATATGTAAATGGCTGGTACCCTCAATATGCCATATTTAGTATAAGAGGGTTTGCTGTCTTTTGTAGCCTAAGTTGGTCCTAATCCTAGCTGCTTTTCCTTGATGAGCAAATAGTCTATGACGTGAAGCTGAATGGTCCCATATTATAGCACCATAGGACAGCTGAAAATTACACAAACCATAATACGCCTTTAATAAACATGAGTAGATACAATACAGGAAAGATTACGAAGGCAAAAAAGTACCTTTTGAAACTTTATTTGCAACCTCACTACCTAGTACATCCCATTTAAGAGTAGAATCTATGTTGATTCCTATTAATTGTGTTGATTTCGAAAATGTTTCATTGTGCTTTTAGAGTAAGAAGCATTTCCAACGACTTTGTGATATTAACAAATAACTTTTTGCTTACAAACCACTCTGTTGCAGCAGTTTTGGATTCGTTGTGGCGCACTAATACATCTTCGAGACATTGATAAGGGTTGTATTATCCGCAAATAAGATACTTTGAAAATCATTTATATCTTTAGACATAATATGGGTCCAAAAATTGAGTCCTGTGGAATACCATAATTATTTTGAAGGAACCTTAAATCTTGATCTCCGATGGAAACTTTTTGAAGACGATTGGTTAGATATGACTGTAGTAGATTACAAATTTCGCAGTTAAATTTATACGACTCATTTTTTTAATAAAAGTTTATGAGACACAATCAGACGCTTTGCTTAGATTAAGAAATGTTACCATTTCATGGTGGCCATTTTCAAAGCACTCAATTGTTTTTTCTACAAGGGTTTGAACAGCTTTAGTTGTTGACGAGTTTTTACGGAACCCAAATTGACACAGTAAGTTATTTTGTTCTAAAAACTTTGTTATCTGGTCTTTCATTATGATATCAATTATTTTTGACACAACTAGGATTGATATAGGTCGGTAATTATTCTCAAACTCTAGATCGCCTTTTATGTAAACTTGGATTACTTTGGCTAGTTTTAAATTATCGGAAAAGATGCCTGTGACAAAAATATCATTAATTAACTTAGTTATAGGAGGGATAAGGATATCTTTAGTATATTTTATTAATTCAGTTGTTAAACCATGAACGTCGACACATTTACTATTTTTTAACTTATTTATTATATCTCTTACCATTTCCATGGAAACTGTTTTAAAAGCAAATATCTTTTGACAATTAATGTGAAATGAAGTGGGATCTCTACTTGAGGCAGGTAGAGATGGTAATAGACGACCGAAAACACTAACAAAAAGTAAATGTAATTGATCGCATGGAAAAGTACAGTTTTTTACTTTGTGACAAGTGTTGGTTAAACCATTTAACATGATATTTTTTCTTGTTTCTGTGGAAAAGAAACATTTTCTAAAACTCAAATTTAAGTGTAATATGCCGATACACTCTACTGGGGGATGTACATGTTATAATAGTGATAATAACTTTATTAACGGATTCTCCTTTTTATAAAAAAAAATCATACACATTCAGTACAAGTAATACTTAAAATAACGCAAGAAGTAAGAACCAAACTGGATAGTTACTACTATATATTTTTTTCTTGGGAATATATAAACGAATGGCTTCATCTAGAATCTTGTAGAAAATGGTAACCTCTCATCAATATCCTTATTGGCAAACAAATCATTCCACGAGAACGAAGCAAGAAAATTGTTAATGGCATCATAATCGGCCTTTAAATAGTTAGGAATTTCTTTATATCTGTTTAAAGTAGGTAAGGAATTATTAACCATTATATTGACATCGATTGGGTTGTGATGGACACAACAATTGCTAAGGGCGTCGTCAAAAAGTCGTACATCATACTCTAAAAAATCAGTAAATAACAAGTCCATAAAATTTCCATTAGAGTTAGACATATAATTTATTTGATTTAAGTTAATCAGGTTGTATGTGCTAATAAGAAGTTCGGAACATTCATTAAATCGACCATCAGGGATACAAACACCACTATTAGTATTCCATACCAAATTGGGCAAATTAAAGTCACCATAGGTAATAAATTTGCAATCAGTATTAATTAAATAAATATTTTCAATAACTTTATAACTTTACAATGCTTTTCGTAAATTTCTTTGGCAGAACTGGGTGGAATATATATGCTACCAATTATTACATTCTTTTCATTTAAGACAAACAAAAACTTGTTCAATACTTGATTCTTCAATATTGATCCTGATATGAAGGCAATCGACAGTTATTGCTATACCAATATGATCGGATATTTCCTAATCGAAAGCGTTTAACTTTATGAAATTCATATCAAATTTGACAAAAATATTGTCAAGACAGTTGATACTCCTTTTGTTAAAGTTAAAAATATTTGACAAGGAAAACATTTGAGAATATCACATAAGTTAATTACGCGAACGTTAAATTAACATTGAACTCGCCACTTGGTTAAATAAAAACAGTGAAGAAAGAAATTTAAGCGCGTTTTTATTATTAATATAATCTTCATAAAACTCAAGAACACATACATATTTTCATTAGAGAATCAAACCAATGCAAAAGGAAGAAATATATTAATGTATATCAGTAATTTTTCTTTTGTGAGAAATCTTATTTATGTTCCTTAAACAAACTAAGATTTTCTACCTTTTATCCTTTTATCTCTTAATGTATACTCCTTCTCCTTAGAAAACGCATTGCCTTTTTTGACTTTCAAAGGATGTGAGACGAGACCTCATCTAGAGAAACACATTTTTGGTTCTCTTTTCTGAAAAGACCGTTTTTCTATCTTTTATAGTTTCCGAGATCCCCACACAGTATATACAATTTTGGGCTGAGTTCACAATCAAATCTTTTCTTCAACTGAAACCCTTCTTTTACCGTGTTCGGGAAGCAGGTATTCTTTTCCACTTTCGAAATCTTTTATATTCCCTTTTATAGTTTATTTTCCTCTTTAGAATTGTTTTTTTTTGGCTGTTGTCAGCATGACAGATATATAAGATATAATTTATATAATATATAATAAATTATTGGACGTTGTCAATGTATTTCCATGTTGGTCATTACAGTGAAATTTTATGAATAAATAAAAAACTGCAATATTGGGTAACGCCCTTAATTTAATTTATTTATAAATCCTAAGTCTATTAATATTTAATTGAGAGTCTGATTAAATATTCAAACGATAATAATTTTTACTATTTATTAAGCTGTTTGACCTATAATGAAAAAATATGATACTAATTATGATAATATTTAATTGCAAATATGAATAACTGAACGCATTGATATTTTTATGTGGCGTTCTCTATATACGCATGCAACGAAAGTTTTCAAAATAGAAGTAAAAATTTAGATTCCTTAAAATATTAAAATCTTAATTTCAACAGCTATATTTCATACTATGAAGAGATCAAAGAGAGAACAAAAACTTCAATGGCCTAATAAAAAACTTTTTGTAAGGATATGTATATGTATAAGATTAAACTTGAGTGAAAGCAAAGAAAAAAATCATTTTTTAAATAATAATCCCAAGAAGGAATTGTAACCCAAGTTTTAGTATATCATGACTCTACAAAATTTGTAGAAGATTTTACTGAACATTCAATAAGAGCATTGAACTTTGCAAAGGCCAGAAAAGCGTTTGTATTAGAATGTTTTATACCATTATAACATTTTGAAGAAGTTTAACCTTAGGCTATACATTAAATAGATAATTTAGTATACAAGATGTGATTAATTAGCATTCATTTATATATGGGACTGTACGGTAGTTCATATCAAGCTTTATAAAAATATTCAATGAGGCTGATATAGAAACCGATGCAAAGTTGCTACTGGTCCTATTGATCAGATTATAATGATATTTTACGATGAAAGTAATTTATTGATCTGAGCATTTTGGCAGAGATTTTTGTGTATGTTGCCTGCTATTTTACCATTAAGAAGTTTTACCGCTTTTCCTGGAATATTCCAGGTAATATATTTTTTGGCCGGATTTATAGTGATGCCGTTATTGCTAAAACTGGAAATATTATGATTATTATATGTATAGGCTCTTGAACGATCATATTATGCACCTCCGTATTTAATAAAAGTAGTACTCCAACCATTTTGCCTTTTGATATCCGTTGCAGTATAGGTCTCCTAGATTGTATAATATTAGCAAGGACTTCCAGGATTTGTCTTATATCTGTTAGAACAAGGCAGTATTTTATATTTCATCCTAGTGTTCAATTTATATCAGGTATAATAATCCGTATTCTTTTTTTAGAATAAAAATATAGGATTCAGCAGTGTTTTAGAAAGGTGTTGTTTGGATATTGTCACAGATGTTATGCTGCAACTTTCGAAATCTTGTATAATAAATCTTCACGAACCTCATAAATATCTATATGGAATTGTGTCGGATCCCAAGTACTGAAATTAAAGAGTCTAAATGATTCTATGGGTGTTATTTTAACCTCTTAATTAGCTGTGCTTGGGCTAACCAAAATTTGCCTCAAAATCTCTTCGATGTGCACAACAGAGTATTTATATCACATTTATTGCTTAGTGATTTGTAGTGTCCTATAAAGTTGAGTTCGATAATACAAACGCAGTTGTATGCAAAGAAGGGATTGCTTCACTCAACTTTATGAATATATTTTGGCAGACTATAATTATTTGAAATTATTTCTTGTAACGTACAGAGGTTTCACTAAGTGTGTAGTAACATACTTCTATGGCCTTCTGAAGGGTTATGTGTAGTGCGTTGTTTTTCCTTTTTTCTTTGGTTTTATCCAATTCATTCATTTAACATGAATACATACAGATTGTGTTAGTCCCCTGGGCTATTACCCTTAGGTCTTTTTGCCCTGTCCTGAATTTAATAATGAAAGAAAAAAGCATCTTTGCTTTAAAACATCTAGTTAAATTTTTGGCCAATATTATTTAGGAGATCCTAACAATAGTTGACCATTAAAGAAATGTGATTGTTTAAAAAAAATTGACTCTCTATCCTGTAGAATTCATATTTCTTATCATGAGAAGTGCTTCTTTTGTAAAGGAAACTGCGTTCGATTTTAAATGTGATGGTGTATTGCTGATTATTTTGAAGTACTGTTTATATCATTAATATTACTTAATTTACTGACGCATGAACATTTTTTGAAACAACTACTATTTAAAGGAACGGGCATTTGAGTAAAGTTGAGTGAAGTAAAGTAAACTGCTGGAGACCTCGTACTTCTTCTACATTCTATAGTGAACGCTAGAGCTAAAATCTTCGCCGTCGTCTAATTTCATTTAGCTTTAGATGTAGTATTTCACATGAAAAAACAAGTATTTTTACTGATTGTTGTTTATGGCTATGTTTAATGACTGATTACTAAAATAGTGTCATAGATAAGTTATTGTTCAAATATATGTCCTGCCCAATTGGAAGTTACCGACAATGGCCATTCTCAATTTTAATTAGTTGGGAGAAGCATGCTGACTTGTTTGAAATATCAATTACTCCGCATGAGTTGTTAGAGTACATATTGGTCCAGAGTGGAAAGCTGTGGCATCTCGTTACAAACTTTTTGATTATTATATTAGGTTATAATGCTTTTTTTTATAATACAAACTACTACAAATCTTAATAAAAAAGTTTCTACATAGTCTTCGGTTACGTATGTATTTTTGGCATTATAAATATACAACATATATTGTTACAAACATAAATCTTTCCAACAATAACTTTCTTCTAGTTTCCTTATTCCTTCTTCCTTCCTCTATCCCGTCCCAATCTAGTTAAAATTTTTACTGACCCCATTTTCTCTCATCCATTCTTTCACACTTCTACATCCATCTATCCAACTCTCCATTACTTCTTTGCATTCCTTTGTCAAATGACTTTTCTTCCTTACACAGCACGTATTCCCCGTATCCCTCGCCCATCCATTTTTTCCTTCCTCTCTCCCCCCGGTTCCACATTTAGCTCTGGTCAAAGTCACTCTTTCCTCTCTTCTGAAGCCGTTATACTCCAGGTACCTTGGCCTCCTCCCATGTACCTGCCACTCCCTATAATCCTCATTGTACTAACTCTTCTCCATACACCCTTGTCTCTCCTGCTTCTCCACCTCTTTCGCCCTTTATGCACCCAGCCACCACATTCACGTATGTATTATCGCTCTTTTCTGTTAATTAATAATTTATGATAAAAGCACGTTAAATATACGATTTCAAAAATTGTATTTGGTTTTTTCGCGCAATTATCAGCGCTCTTGGGTTCGCTGATGTATTTAGGCATATTAGTTTCTCAGAAGCTACGTTATTAGCTATCCAATCATGGCTACTAGGATTCTCAGGATATCGTAGAAGGTGCTTATGTTTTTTTTTATTGTTGGTGTTGTTGTGCCTTTAATAGTGCCCATTTATTGTTTTACGATTTCCAAGTTGTCCTTTATTTACTTTGTGAGGATGGACTGTATTTTACTCAGAATATTCACATCTATAACGATGGTGCTGTCGAAATTGCAATGTTTCATTTGTCATAAAAATTCATGGTTATCTATTTTCTGTTATCATGTTACAAGAATATCTTTCTAGAGTGCTCTTGGCAAATGTGAAAAGAAATTATAGCCACAATATTTGAGTGGTGTTTTGATAATAATTTTATGCAAACTTTTGAGTCGAGTTCTAGTTTTTAAATAAGGTATAGGAGAGAAGTATAGAAAAAGATTAAGTTAAATAAATGTAAGTTTGACATCAGAGTCAAAAAGGCAATTGGTAGCCTGCAAGTATGATCAACTGAAGATTTTAAAATGCAGTATTGGGCTGGAGTAGAAGAACATTTTAACCTATATTAAAAATTGTTAGAATTATTCTGTATAAACGCTTTTTAATTATAAAATTAGAGGAAAGGATGTTCTGGTCGATGCATAATTGTTTGCAAATGTAAATAAATAAAACTTTATAAACGTGAAGTATGTTCGTATTGTTCCGTGTACTTAATTATTTCATGGACATTGGCGTTACACATTTCTCGTCACAAAAATAAATGTATACAATATCAAAATTGCCACTTTAATTTCAGGAACTATATATTTCTAATATTTATTTATTAATTTCCAATAATATTTAATTAAGAAACTAGTTAAATATTGAAAGAACACAGAGTAATAATTTATTCTAGTTAATTGGTTGTTGTGGAAATTTTAAATATCGTATTTTTAAATAATACTAGAGTATTATTTGTGTTAATAATTAAATAAATCGATTGGCGTTTCCGTTTGTATACGGAATCAGAGCAGATTTTAGGACGAATAACGACTATAAATATTTAACAATACATCTTAAGTAGATAAAAAGAACCATAAAATTAGACGTTGTACAAACGAAGTATTGTAATTCTCTTTAAAACTTAAACAATGATGTTCTTAAAACTCATTTTCGAATCGTTTTGTAATTCTTAATCGATAAAAAGTGTGTAATTTATTATATAACTTCTTATGCTTAGCAACCAATTAGTAAGGGTTCTTAAATTCCCATACTATTTTTTTAATGGACACAGGAATATTATATACAGTACTCTCAAAAAGTGAATGTGAACAGGTATTTAGAAATTTGCATGTTTGAACATGAATCTCTTTGTTCAAACAGCTGATAATTTTAATTTTAATTTTTTAATAACAAGGGAGTCACAAAATGTATTATATAATAAAATGTTCAGGATATAATTCAAAATAAACTTGTCTCAGTTAAAAACAATTAAATTAAAGATTTTTGCCCACACCCTGTATAACGAACGGACATTAATACATTAGGGATAACTCCAAAAGAACAGAAACATAACGCTTTAGTGTGACAGTAATGTATTTTGTTTACTTTTTGAAAAGAAAAATTAAAATTGAGAAAAATGAACGCTTCTAGGACGAATGGTTTCATAAATGTGGAGCAAACAAAAAAGAGAAGAAGTCGATATGCATTTTATGTAATGTAAAAATTACTAATAAATAGAAAAAACACGAAAATATTTTCGTAAAATCTACAACAAATGAGTCTTATTAAGACTACAAGAACAAATCACTTTTGAAACAACTACTTCTCTAGCTAATACTTCGACAGACATTGAATAATACAAAAGTAATTTGCGTGTTACAAAATAGCAAAGCTATCAAAGCAACACTAGTTTGAACGTATTTCTTTCTGTAAAATGAACTAAAATGATTGAATGTACGTAAAATAGTTTGTGAGTGACTATACTATGGTAATTTATAACAAGAAATGAATTTAGGTTGATGTAATTAAAAATAAATTAGCAAAAGCAATTAAATAATTCAATACTCAATTTTATAACCATCTGTAGACACGTGTTTCGATATTTCAATCTCTTCAGTACAGCTTTATTAATTAATCCTTTAAAAAAAAAGAAAAAATTACTATTTGCACGTATAATATCAAAAGACATTTTGACACAATACATGTGAATCTGAGCGGATGATGAGAAAAACAATTATTTTTAGGAAAGTTATACCATTTAATAGAAAAACTTTGAAAAGCTTTATTGCACCGAAAAATATCACTTTTTTGATGATGGCGCATCATCAAAAGGCATTATATATAATCGGTATACGGAATTCAGTCGGGGCCGTAGTTCGATTAGTGATGAATTTCGTGAACGTCGCCCATAAAACATTGATGTTGTGCGTAAACTGATATTGCAAGATCGTTATATGTTGTGGGACCAGCATACATAATTTTGCACGTTGGATCCGACATAATTTAACAAAGTAAAAAATGCTCAAGAAATATAATTGCGGTGCTTCAAATCACGTTTATGATTTCATAACAGGTTACCAATCATGGCTACATGCGTATGAGTCCTCCCAAAGTAAACGGCAGTCGATTGTGTGGATCTTTCAAGATGAAATCTAACAAAAATGGTTCGCGCAGGATCAACTTGGAAGCAATGGTCGCTTGGAAAATCCAGTACCATTAGTTAAATGTCGAACGGTGAATTTTAAATGGTACACAAACATTTCTTTGTTAGAAGTCCCGTGTGGAGTTGCTGGTCTCCCATCGGGCACCTCCCCAGGTGGCGGCTAGGGGCTAGCCTCCCAGCAATGGGAGGGGCGGACCAAAACCAGCAACCCCCTACAATGAATATTTCAAAACGGGAATCAAGTCACCAGGTGGGTACGTGCGGGAGCACGCAATCCCACCCCGCGGAAGCGGGCAGCCCAGTCGGATCTGGTGTGGGCAAATATTCATTATCCGGGCGAAAGTCAACCCCCAAAGGGAGACAACCGTCCCAAAAGGACTCCAAACAAACTGGTGCTAAGCCATCGGCCACCAAACCTGGGCCTAGCACCTCTAGCAAAGCCGAACAATGTCCAGGCTCCCCTTCGGGCAAGCCCGTGGAGGTCCGACCTTCAATGAAGGCCTACAAGGACAGGAAAGCGGCTTACAGAATCCGTGGCAAGTTTGAGGCCATTCCAGAACAACAGCTATCCGATAAGGACAAGGCTTCCCTGGAATGGGCTCGAAATGCCATCAAGTTGCACGAGGCAAAAGTCAGCCAGACAGGCTCGTCGAAAAGACAGCGCTCTCTGGACGAGAACCCCCCCGTGTCTACGAAGAAAGCGAGGATTGGTCCCTCTCCTAAAACCACCAAACGGCCTCCTAACCGCTCCTACAGCGAGATCCTTAAGGAACACCTCGTATGGGCAGTAATTGACAGGAGCCACAAAGAAGGGTCCATCTCGGCAGCCAACTGGAAGTTGGTAGAGATGGGCCTCCTAAAAGCATACCTGGACATTCTCGAGAAGAATCCAGGACCCGCTCCCAAGTGCAGAGACGCAGGTTGGCACCAGGGTCATGTAAAGCTTATAGCCTGTGCCGACCAAAGATCGGCAGAACTGTACAAGCTTGCCATTGGGGAATTGGGGGAAGTCTGGCCTGGGGCTAGAATCGAGGCTGTAACAAGGGACCAGATCCCGAACAGACCGAGATCTAGAGCCTGGATCCCAGCAGAACCCTCGGACCCTAGTACGATCCTGAAGATCATTCAGGTGAGCAACCCCACGCTACCCACCAAAGATTGGAGCGTGGCCAAAACAAGCGAGGCAAGGGATAACACGAGGCAGGCGATTGTCGTACTGAACGAGGAATCCCTAACCTTGCTTGAGGATTGCAAAGGGGTGATAAGTTACGGCTTCGGCTCTATCACCCTGAGCATCTATAAAAAAGACCAACTGACTTCCTCCAAGAAGGAGGAGACATCTCAAGAAGCGATGGAAACCCATCATTCCTCTGTGTCGGACAGCGACACCCCATCGGACCTAGGTAGGCTATTCCGCCCCTTGGGCTTGGATGAGGAGAGCGAACCGGACATGAATCCGTCGCTCTCCTCTGACATCGAAGACGAAAACGATAAGACGGTCGTCGAGGTGTCATGTAAGCATCCGGCCCAAGATGGCGGGGGTAGTGCAAATTAACCTCCACCACTCCAAGGCAGCTTCTGCTGCTCTGCTCCTTCGCCTAGCACACAGAGGGGAGGGCATCGCCCTTATCCAAGAACCCTGGATAGTGGGGAACAGGATCTGTGGACTAGGCTCCAAAGAATATAGACTATTCCACATGCAGGACTCGGGTAAGCCACGCTCCTGCATTCTTATAAATAAAAGATATAATGCTTTTATCTTGCCAAATTTCAGCAACAGCGACACTGTTGCTGTATCAATGGAGTACCAGTCCTACACGCTATGGCTGGTCTCCTCCTATTTCGCCCACGATAAAGAAATCCCCCCCCGAGGGTCTGAGTGGGCTCCTTGACGCAGCTAACCGGGAAGGAGCCAGCGTCCTAATTGGAGCCGATGCGAACGCCCACCATAGCATCTGGGGAAGCTCGGATTCCAACACAAGAGGTGAGTCACTTTTAGAATTCTTACTTACTTACAACCTCGCCATATGTAATGAAGGGAATACCCCTACCTTTATAACTGCTAATAGACGAGAAGTTCTGGACATTACTCTAGTCACCGAACAATCGTTCAACATTATCAGGAACTGGAAAGTGTCCTCTGAACACTCCTTTTCTGACCACAGATATATCGAATTCAACCTTGATATTCAAATGCAAGACTGCCCCAGATTTGTAGACAAAAGGAGAACCGACTGGGAAAAGTATAGAACTGCCCTATCGAGTACTCTACCATCTGAGCCACCCATACCCACCACAATGGAGGAGCTGGATCGGATGATGGAGGTCTTCTCCAATGCATGCAACAAATCAATAGACACTGCGTGTCCCAGTACGCCAAGAAAAGGCAAAAGCAAACCTACTTGGTGGACCCCTAAACTAAACTCCCTAAGAAAGGAGTGCCGTAGACTGTTCAACAAAGCTAAGTACACCAATGAATGGTCAACTTATAAAGACAGTCTCAGAAGCTTCAAAAGTGAAGTAAGAAAGGCCAAGCGGACGGCATGGAAGTCATTCTGTAACCAAATCGAAGACACTTCAGAAGCATGTCGACTGCGCAAAATTCTTTCTAAAGATCCTGTAGTCCCAGGTTTCGTCATGAAAGAAGACGGCACCTGGACTAGCTCATGCAAAGAAACGCTCGAACTTCTGATGGACACTCACTTCCCAAGAGGAATAAGCAATGAATCCATGTCCACAGAAACTTCTCATTCTCATTGCCCCGTTCACAAGATCGTGAGCAGAGAGAAGCTTATATGGAGCATCAAAAGCTTCAAACCTTATAAATCAGCTGGGCCAGACGGCATCAGTCCAGTTGAATTGCAAGAAGCCCAGGACATAGTTATACCATGGCTGGAAACCATGTTCGTGGGGTGCCTTAACTTCTCGTACATCCCGAGGATGTGGAAAGAGGTGGAACTAACTTTCATTCCCAAAAGCGGGAAGATATCCCATACAAGACCAAAGGACTACAGGCCCATAAGCTTGTCCTCATTTTTACTCAAAACACTAGAGAGGTTACTTGACATCTACATAAAAGGGAGCATAAACCCCCAGCTGTTGTCAACCTCGCAACATACGTACACCAAAGGGAAGTCCGTGGAAACAGCTCTGCACTCCCTGGTTAGCCAAATAGAAGGAACAATGGGCCACAAGGAGTACACGCTGGTGACCTTCCTCGACATCGAGGGAGCGTTCAACAATGTGTACCCTGAAGCCATTGAGTCCGCCTTAAACGCAACTGGAATTGAGGCAACAGTTGTCGACCTCATAGGCAAGTTGCTCCGAGGAAGAAACATCCGTTCCAAACTAGGGAACTCCCGTATAAGTAGGCAGGCGAACAGGGGCACGCCACAGGGCGGGGTCCTTTCTCCCCTACTCTGGAACCTTGCGTTAAACGACCTTCTCTTAGATCTACGCAACTCCGGATGTAGGGTAGTAGCCTACGCAGATGATGTGGCCCTAGCCAACTCAGGGAAACATCTCAATGTAATGTCCCAGCTCACACAACGGGCATTACTAATACTAACTCAGTGGTGTGAACGATGCGGCCTAGGCGTAAACCCACAAAAAACTGAGCTAGTTCTTTTTACTAAGAAACACAAAATCCCCAAATTCTCACCCCCCATCTTAATGGGAGTAGAATTGGAGATAAAAGAACAGGCTAAGTATTTAGGTATCATACTGGACCGAAAGCTCAGTTGGAAACCTAATATCCAGGAAAGAGTACGGAAAGCCACCGTGGCGCTGTACTCTTGCAAAAAGACGGTAGGCAAAAAATGGGGCATGAAACCCAACATCACCTACTGGCTCTACAAGGCAGTAGTAAGGCCAATACTCTACTACGGCGTATTCATATGGTGGACTGCTTTGGACAAAAAGGTTCACCAGCAAGCATTTGGGAAGGTCCAAAGGTTGGCAACCCTGATGATTACAGGAGCTATTAGGACATGTCCCACGAAAGCACTGGAAACAATCCTCAATCTGACCCCTGTGGATCTCCTCGGCAAGCAGATTGCGCTAACAACAGCATTAAGACTGAACTCAATCTGCCGACTCACAACTAATACGCGGGGACACACAAGAATTCTCAAAGAATTCCCCGGTGTCCCTAAGAATATTGACCGCTGTCTACCGATCCCTGCATTTCATAACAAGTTCTCGTCCCAGGATCCCTACCAAGGAGGACTGGGCGGTGGACAAAGAAATGAAGCAGGGACACTACACGTCTTCACGGACGGTTCTAAGCAGGACACAAAAGTTGGGGGAGCAGTCTTCTCCGAAGACCTGAAGATCCGACTATCCTTCAGACTACCAGACTACTGTAGTGTACTACAGGCAGAAGTAATCGCCATAAATACTGCAGTAGAATGGCTAAGGATCAATAGGACAAACGCAAACCGGGTCCACATTTACACTGATAGCCAAGCGGCAATCAGGGCTCTAACAGGTGTGAGTAGCACCTCAAAAGTGGTATCTGATTGCCGGAAA